>OZ005653.1:318404091-318711591 GCA_963930645.1 Salticus scenicus | reverse complement strand
AAAAAGGATTAATTACACAATGTTTAACAAATTTTGCCGAAGTTTTTGTAAATCCATTTAAATGAGGTTATTTATTTTTCTTTGGGGCCGCACTAGTTCGGTCGGAAGAGCGCCGAGCTTGTACTTAAGAACTTGCGAGTTCGATACTAGAGGCGGTGATAGACTGTCGTGTACACTAATGGGGGTTGGTGCACATAAAATTCGTCGTGGTCGCAATGTCTTCCATGTTCCCATCCAAATTATACCTCTGGGGGTTACTAAAGCGGGGCAGCCATCCCTTCTGTGGAGGACCAAAATTGTGATGGCATGTTTCTGAACCTTCCTCAAGGGTGTGTCTCAGACCTTCGCCAATTATCCGTTGTGCAGCACTGCTTTGATATTAAATCAAACTAAACAACCATTTACTTTTCTTTGACCATAAAAAGTTGAGGTTGAACATGTTTTACGTCGCACTAGTACTAAATAATGGGCAGTTGGCGAGGACCTAATATATGCAGTGGTCCGGAGACATGACAACATAATTTCGATCCTCCACGAAGGAGATGGCTCCTCCGTTTCTGTAACTTCTACTTTGACTTTAAAAAGACATAGATGTGCCACATCACTAAATAAATAGCTCTAGCATAGAAAATATGTGTGTGGGGGTAATGAAATTAATGAAAATCATAACTCATGGCTACAAAGAAAATATGCAAACATTGTGATCATTTTAATAGGTCACTGGTATCACTTATTCCTTCCTACCAATCCAATTAATATTATAATTAGTGGTGTGATAGCTTGTTTCTAAGAAGAGATGGTTTACTTTTCCACGAACATAGCAAAAACTTGTCAGGAGAGTTCACACAAATTTGAGACATTCTTGAACATGAAAATGATGTTATCAAGCTATAAACAAACATTAACAAGCACCTGAATGTAAATATTCACTTATAAAATCGAATAATAGTATATAATTAATTTTTTTTTCACTTTTTTAGCTTTTACTAGTGCGAATTATGGCTTAATTCGGCAACATTTACTGCATTCCAATTCTCCACAATCAACGCTTATATATATATATATATATATAAAAGAGCAGAGTCTGTGTGTCTGTCTGTCTGTCCGCTATAGAAACCTAGGCCGTTTCACCGACCGGGACAAAATTCGGCACGGTTAATGTTTACGACCCGAGAAACACAACGCCGTAAGCGATTTTACAAAATTCGCTCCCCAAGGGGGGGAGGGGGGGCAAAACGTAATTTCACAAAATCCTTCATATCTCAAACAAAAAAACAGATACCCGTAAAATTTTTCCTTTACAATATAGCTAATACAAATGTCTAAAAATCGGTTTCTGGAATTTTTGAAATTCGGCCCCCAAGGGGGGCGGGGGGCAAAACGTGATTTCACATGCGTAAAACGTGATTTCGCATAATCCTATATATCTCAAAAAAAAAAAAAAAAAAATAGATATACGTGAAATTTTTGCTCTAAAATATAGCTAATGCAACTATCTAAAAACCAATTTCTGTAATTTTAAAAATTCACCCCAGGTGGGGCAGCAAGGGGCCGGGGCTATGGAGCAAAAACAAATAGAAATACAGTTAGGCGGTTCAAAATTGGTACAGATAGATTTTAAAGGCCTGCAAGTCGAATGGGGATATTTTCGATTGTGTAAAGTTATTAGGAGGGGCAAGAAGGGGGGGGGGAGGGGGGCAAAAAAATAAAAATAGTGTGATCGTTCAAAATTGGTACATTGAGGTCTTCGATACTTACAAATCGATTGCGGATATTTTTGAATTTTTAAAATTATTAGGAGGGGCGGGTAGGGGGGATGGGGCGGTAAGGGGGGCTATGGGACAAAAACAAATAGAAATACAGTTAGGCCGTTCAAAATTGGTACAGATAGGTTTAAGAGGCCTGCAAGTCGAATGGGGATATTTTCGAAAGTGTAAAGTTATTAGGAGGGGCGAGAAGGGGGGAGGGGAGAGGGGGGGGGGAAATAAAAATAGAGTTAGATCGTTCAAAATTGGTTTATAGAGGTTTTCGATACATACAAATCAATTGCGGATATTTTCGAGTTTGTAAAATTATTAGGAGGGGCGGGTAGGGGGGTGGGGCGGTAAGGGGGGGCTATAGGTAAAAACAAATAGAAATACAGTTAGGCCGTTCAAAATTGGTACAGATAGGTTTTAGAGGCCTGCAAGTCGAATGGGGATATTTTCGAAAGTGTAAAGTTATTAGGAGGGGCGAGAAGGGGGAGGGGAGAGGGGGGCAAAAATAAAATAAAAATAGAGTTAGATCGTTCAAAATTGGTATATAGAGGTTTTCGATACTTACAAATTGATTGGGGATATTTTCGAATTTGTAAAATTATTAGGAGGGGCGGTAAGGGGGGGCTATGGGCAAAAACAAATATAAATACAGTTAGGCCGTTCAAAATTAGTACAGATAGGTTTTAGAGGCCTGCAAGTCGAATGGGGATATTTTCGAAAGTGTAAAGTTATTAGGAGGGGCGAGAAGGGGGAGGGGAGAGGGGGGCAAAAATAAAATAAAAATAGAGTTAGATCGTTCAAAATTGGTATATAGAGGTTTTCGATACTTACAAATTGATTGGGGATATTTTCGAATTTGTAAAATTATTAGGAGGGGCGGTAAGGGGGGGCTATGGGCAAAAACAAATATAAATACAGTTAGGCCGTTCAAAATTAGTACAGATAGGTTTTAGAGGCCTGCAAGTCGAATGGGGATATTTTCGAAAGTGTAAAGTTATTAGAAGGGCCGGGAAGGGGGGGGGGGGCGGAGGGGCAAAAAAAAAAAAAATAGAGTTAGATCATCAAAATTGGTACATAGAGGTTTTCGATACCTACAAATCGATTGCGGATATTTTTGAATTTTTAAAATTATTGGTAGGGGCAAAAAAATATAATAGAGATAGATCGTTCAAAACTGGTGCATGGAGGTTTTTGATACTTACAAATCGATTGCGGATAGTTTCGAATTTGTAAAAATATTAGGATAGACGGGAGGGGGGGGGCGAAGGGGAAAATAATAGAAATAAGAGTTAGAGCATTTTGGGAATTTTTTCCGAAGACAGTGAGAACCCGGTGCGACATTTTTCCTAATCAGATTTTGTTTCTCTTTTTTTTCACGTGATAAAAATTAATGCAATTCTGAGAATTCAGTAATTATAGTGATCCATTTAAAAATAGGGACCAACGAAGCGGGCGTCGCCTGCTAGTATATATATATATATATATATAGCTAATTTTCATTATCGTTTCTAAAAGCATCGAATCTATAACAATACGCAACTTTTATTTAATTTACAATTTTGTTGTTGAACAGTGTTATTATTGTTTATTAATATTTATTACGTGCCGCTTAAGCGTGCTGTGTGGTGGACTCTAACCACCATACGTCGGTATGGCTGTTAACAATTCTGACTCCATACGATTTTTCTGACTCCAGTCCGATTTTTAATCTCGAACAAGGCATGGATGTGTGGTCTCCGCTAGGGGTAGCGACGGCCATCTATGGTTGCTCTTTCAAAATAGCCATGAATTCGGCAATCCCCCAGTCAATGGTTAGTTGTAGGTGCCACTCCATTGGAAAAAAATCTGGAGTGACGCCACTTGATTTTCAAAACATTAAGTAATTAATGATTGTATAAATAAATTAAAGTAAGAGAAGTCATTAAATAGAAAAAAAAAAAAAAAGAGAGAGAGAGAGAGAGAGAGAGAGAGAAAATTATAACAGGGTACATGAAATTTTATCTCTATATAGTATGTTGTTTAAATTAACGCTATAGCCCTTCAAATAACTTGAGCTTATATATCGTAATAATAAAGAAATTTTCATTGTGTCCCTGTAAAAAAAAAAAAAAAAAAACTATAAATGCTAGACTTACTAAAATCTATACAGTTCGTGGGACAATGACCTATAACAATTACATAAATTTTCAGCTCAATCGGATGATGCGTTTAGACGCTAAAGATTTTATTTTATTTTATTTTATTTATTTATTTATTTTTGTATCCCTGTAAAAAGATTTTAAATGCTAGGTTCTCTAAAATTCATACAGCTCGCGTGAAAGTGATCTATAACATGTATACAAATTTTCAGCTCAATCGGATATAGAGTTTAGACGCTATCGAACTTTAACGGATTTGAACCCATAGGCCATAATGGTAAAAAATTTCTCGTCGTGTGCTATAAAAAAAAAAAAAAAAAAAAAACTATACTTGCAAGATTCACGAAAAGCTATGTGGTTCGTGCAACGGTGATGTTATAAATTTTCAGATCAATCGAATAAGTCATTTAGACGCTATCGCACATTATAAATTTTCTCTGTGTTCCTGTAAAAATCTATAAATTCTAGACTCACCGAAATCTATACAGTTCGTGAGATGGTGACTTGTAACATGTACATACATTTCCAGCTATATCGGATGAGGCGTTATTGCATTTTAAACAATTTGAGCCTATAAGCCACAATGATTAAAAAAAAAAAAAATGTTCCTTTGCGTACTTCTAAAAGAACTATAAGCACTACATAGTTCAAAATTTAAATAGTTAGTGTGACGGTGATCTATAATATAATATGTATATAAATTTTCAGCTCAACCCGATATGGCGTTTAGATGCTATCGCACTTTAAAGAGTTTGAGCCCATAGAGCATAATGATAAAGAATTTTTTATTGTGTCCCTGTAAAAGAACTATACGTGCTAGATTCACCAAAATTTATGCCCTTCCTGCTACGGTGACCTATAGCATGTGTATAAATTTCCAGCTCAATTGAATAAGTCGTTTAGACGCTATCGCAGTTGAAAAAAATTGTGCCTGTATAGACCATAATGATAAAGAATTTTTGTTTGTGTTTCTGTAAAAAAAGAAAAAAATTATATATATATATAAGTGCTTGATTCACCAAAATTTATACAGTTTGTGCGACAGTGACTCAGAATATGTGTATAAATTTTCAGCTCAGTCAAATAAGGCATTTAGACGGTATCGCACTTTAAAGAATTTGGGTCCATAGACCATAATGATAAGGAATATTTCTTTGTGTCCCTGTAAAAAAAAAACTGTACGTGCTAGATTCTCCAAAATCAACAGGGTTCGTGCTATGGCGACCTATATTTTACGTACCAACTTTCAGCTCATTCGAACAAACCGTTTTGGCGCTATCATGTTCATTCATATACAGACACACATACATCAGCGTAAAAATAGTAAATATGAATTCAGGGGACCTCAGAACGTGTAGAAACATCAAAAGTTCAAACTCAGATTTTTGACATGATTACAATACTTTCCTCACTATAGTGTTCGGAAAGTAAAAATGTGTATTACATTGGTACCAAAGAGGAAAAAAAAAAAAAAAAAAAAAGCTGCCAATAGGCTAACATTCTTTACATGCTAGAGATAGGTTATTTTATTTTTTATTTTTTGTTTAGCCCGGCAAAAGCACACTTACTTTTATTACAGCTGCTTTGACGTCGGGAACAGCAGAAAATGCTATACCAGGCAGTTCTTCCATATAGTATATTTTCACTTTAGTGAAATCTACCTAAAAAGGAAAACAGTTAGTTTTAACATTCTAGCATAATTAATTAAAGAAATGCGATTATTAGTTTTGCATTTAATACAACGTACAGTCGGTAACAAAAGTGTCCGAACACTAGCAAAAATTCCTATGTAAAAAAAGCACACTTCATACGGTTTTGTTAAATAAATCCTTATCGAATCATGTTCTTACACTGACTAAGAACAGGATTCGATAAGGATTTATTTAACAAAACCGTATGAAGTGTGCTTTTTTTACATAGGAATTTTTGCTAGTGTTCGGACACTTTTGTTACCGACTGTAGTTTTGAGAACATCAGATGAAATTCATTAATACGTAATCTTATTCAGGAACAGGACTCGTGAAATATGGTCTCCTGGTCACCATTGGAGACCAATATATTTTAACTGGCAACTGTGTTTTTAACTTTTACGGAATTCTTTTTAAAATATTTTGGAAAAAATCAGTGCCAGAATTGGGCTCAGATTCTACTGCCGCTCATCTCACCATATTTCGCAACATTGAATTGGTGCACCATTTTAGGGTTTTGACTGACACCGTTTCCGTTCCTGGTGCTGAATTGTTTTGCTGGGTGTAATGATGTATCAATGGCGATGAATTATCGGTTTATAGAAAATAACAAAACTGATTTGATGGTGTTAGATTTAACAGGTGTTTCAGAGTTTATCATCCAGTCGTAATAAATATTTGGTTTTTATGCATAGAAAATTAATATTGGGCGATAAAGGAAAAAAAAAGGTCAAATATAGGTTTCAAAGTAAAATTCATGTTTGACGACCATATTTTCATACTTGCACAGGCAGTACAGTTTTAGTATAAGACCCCCCCCCATGGCGACTTTTTTTTAGTATAGGACCCCCATAACGATTTTTGTTGCGATGCTTTTTCATTTATTTATTTATTTTGGCATACTTTTTTGTTAAAAAAAAAAAAAAAAAAAAAAAAAAAACTAATACCTATTTTGATTATGCATTGTATTATTGCGTTTTTTATTCAATTTATAACAATAATTCATATTCTGCTTATATATTTAATGTATTGCTAGTTTTAAAATGATGCGTGCAAAGATTGTAAAGATGCAACTCTTAAAATACATTTTCATATAAAAGATCTCATCAGACAAATGTCATTTTTCTGATTAAATCATTGAACTAAGTCCGCGTGCTTAAATAGTGCCGATAAATATTATTTTTTATCCTCGTGTATTTTACTAAATATCACACTATCGTATCGTTTCAACAAAATATAATCGTAACTGGACCACGTTAGAGAAATATTATATAGATTATTTGATTAGTAAAGTAAATTCGGTAGGCGTTCAGATTAATGGGTTAATTTTATGTCTTCAGATTACGCTACCTTCAAGAAGAGTTTATATATAATGCACACAACTACCCATATATTTATGAGCAAATGTCAGTAGTGAAAGTCGTGTGGTTGTTATACATAAGATTTTAAAAAATTAATTTATTCTAAAAAAATTCTAACAGCTAAATAAAAATCAAAAAAATCAAAACATTTTTTCACCTTTTCTTCTAAGTTTAACTTTGCAGCATCTTCTCCACTGGCAATGCGAACAAGCATCTTCAGATCTTGCACATATCTACACATCGGCCCAGTAGATCTAAGATGATCATGCTTCTCGTTTATTTCAGGCCAAGGCTTTTGATTCGATATTATTCCTGCATGACAAAATCAAATATGAACAAATTCAAAGTCGTTTTACAATCTAATGAATACAGGATGTCTACAGATCCATACGTTTTCCGTGACTTTTACATGCTATATTCATACAGTATTTTACCCCATAATTAATCACGGAAGCATACTGCAGAAGATTATTATATGAATATATTGGTGGAAGGGTCACAGAAAAAATATGGACAATAAATACCCTGGTACTGCTAGAATAGAATGTAAAAGGGAAAAGTATATTTTTAATTTAGTGCACTAAAAAGTAAATACAAATGGCTGATAATCTTGCTAAGGAGGGTTGCAGGATTTCTTCAACTCCCTCCTCCGCACTTACTTTTCTGGAGTTATACTCCCGGGAAAATTCAAAAATCTCGGAGAAGTGGAAAACTCCCCCCACCCATAACTGGTACATGGGCTCAAAATCGGGTTTGTCCCTTGACCTCCCGTGTGACTGACGTACCCGAACTGTACTCTCAAGACTCGCTAGCGGTCACATCAAGTGCCTCACTTTCCACGAGGGCAGGAAAACCTTTGCCACCTGCACCAAGTGCCAAAATCACCAGGCTTCTCCTGAGCACCTTTTGGAATGCATGGGACTCTTTAAGGAGGATCTTTTTACCAATCCTCTTCTGGTCTTTGACTTCCTAACAGTCAACGAACTCGTGGATCTTGTCTGATTCCTTCAGACAAGGAGGATAAGCAACAACAACAACAACAAATGATAAATTAATGAAATATTTAAAATGTTATTTTCAAATACAAAATATCTTTAAAAATATTTTAAGAAGTTAAATTTTTTATAATCTTTTATCTATCTAAATAAAGAGTCTGTCTGTGTATCTATGCTGTCTGCGCTCTGGTGCTCACACTATATAATGATCGCAAAGCTACAAAACATGGCAGATGAATACCTTGGGACCCTATAAGTGTGCAACTCATTGAGAATATTTTGAATTTG
The DNA here is from genome assembly GCA_963930645.1 of Salticus scenicus. Classification (NCBI taxonomy): domain Eukaryota; kingdom Metazoa; phylum Arthropoda; class Arachnida; order Araneae; family Salticidae; genus Salticus; species Salticus scenicus. The sequence continues at coordinate 318,703,364 of OZ005653.1, read as the reverse complement.
AATTTTTTAAATTATTATTCTCTACGTATCTTAGCAACGGCTATTACGTAATTTATCTTTTATTTATTTAATTAAATCATATCAAGGCGAAATCTTTTTCTTTCTTTCCTTAATTTATTATATTTTATGAAAATAAAATGGTAATGCAGTAGAAATAAACTAGTGTGTCACTCGCACGACTTTCTCTTACAGTGAAATTTAATACTATAAATACAGGTTGGAGATTAAGGGGTAAGATAACGAGTTCTGTTATGTAAACCTATGTTAAAACAATTCAAATTAGGCTTCGGAAGAGTTTTATATGATAATTTGTTCAGTGTTAGGGGGGCTACCGACCCCCTCAACCACCCGTTTTATTACTGCACCTACATTTATGTGGAATTTAAATCTGTTATTAAAATTAAAAGTTCACTTAAAACTATTTAGACAACTTTCACACACAACATTCCTTGAAACTTATCAATCTTGATCAAACTTTTCCAGCAACAAACTTATATTAACTTCAAAATACAACATTTGGATCTCCTAAAATTATTCGTTTTTAAGTTACTTTAAGATACACAGACAAAGATCAAACGTTAAAAACTTGACATCGGTAATCAGGAAGCCTCAAAACGTGTAAATATACAAAAAACAAGCGATGAATATTTAGCTTAAAAACATACATAATTTATCATATCTCTATGAGGAATTCATTTCATCTCCTGACCAGCTTTCCAGTAAATGGTAAAATATTATAGTAAAGGACATCCACTAACAACAAAAAAAATGTTATCGCTTAAGTATTTGATGCCCAGCATATCTTTTGAAGATTATGTATAGATCACATGATACATCTAAATATAATCCTATAATAATAATACACAGCCCAGAATGAAATGCACTTCCATCAATTTGCAGCTATTGTCGAACTTTTATCTAGTTCTTTTGTGTAGGCCTGTAAACGAACAGTGAATGATTTCCCTACCATATTCTACATGATACATGCCTTTACGCATATAAAAAATATGTATTCATTTCACTTGGTTTAGTGTAGTATATACATGTTAAACTCTACTTACCTGCAATTTCCCCCATAGGCGTAATTCTCTTGGGTGCCCTGTACACGAACCATTTGCTTGATCTCAACGAAAATTTAGTGCAAAATCCCTATATCATACACATTTAGAATACCAAGTTTGGACTTTCTGCTGTAATTTGTTTTTGAGATATGCTGATAACAAACACATACACAGACCAACCGCTAAAAACATTATTTTTGGATTCAGGAGACCTCAAAACGTGTAAATATAACAAAAACTTACTTTCGAAAATTTGACCCAAATACAATACTTTCTCCACCTTATGGGTAAGAGAAAGTAAAAAATAAGTATATTAGGGCGCCAGTTTTTAGCAGAATATTTTCGCCCGTGCAAGCTTAAGTATTAATGAAGTTTTATTTTAATTTCATTATACATATGTAATGTGAGTAGACATCAAAAGTAGTATTGATATTAATAGTAACTACATTATTTAAATGTAGATGGTGCCACAAAACATTATACACTTAACCCCCTAACTTTTTTTTCTATTTTTCAGATCGAAGAATTCAATAAATTTAAATCCTTCACGGAAAACGCAGATTTTTTTTTTTTTTTTTTTTTTTCAAAAAATTCTTGCGTAAATCGGTGTAGTAGATTTTAATCTATAACGAACAAACATACAAACATTGCATTATATATATATTGTATATACACATGTGATTCTCACCTCTTGAAGGCTTATGCCCATAGATTCCGCAAAAAGCGGATGGAATGCGAATACTACCACCTATGTCTGTACCAATACCTATCACAGCACCAGCTGATGTTAAAAGTGCAGCTTCGCCACCTGAAAAAGAAAAAGAAAAAAAAAAAAAATCAAACGATAAATTATACAAGATAATATAACAATGGATTTTAACGTGTTATGAAATGACTGTTAGAGGTTTTTATGAAGAAACACTATTTGGCACTCTCTTAAAATGAAAGAATGAAAACAACTCAGCCTGAGTGAATTTTCACTCATCTGGCTAGAAGAAACGCGCTTTCTCATCTTGAATTAAATTTAATAAATTGAATGAGTTAACATAATGCACTCAAACTTGAGTTATTCATTGTATTTGAGTAATTTGTTTGTTTTATTAGTGATTTTAACACAATTAATTTTAATAAACTGGATCGTTTTACAATGGCGCTGCCCGTTGCACTTGCGTGCTACTGTAGAAATGCGTTGCAGCTAGAGCCCCTTTAATAAAATATATAGGCCGGCGCATCTTTTTGCCTCGGAAGAGGACAGCATTCCCGCTTGACGTCCTTATCGCTTCATCACTGATTTTAAGAAATCTTGACATGAAGCTAATCCGATCAAGATAAGAGCAATAAGCAACAATAATATTCCTAAAAACACATTTTTTTCACAGTACATTCTCAGGATGTCCTTTTATTCTCAGGTTATCCTATGGATGTAATTATCCTATATTATCCTATGGTGTTGTTAGGGCGGTTTCTGTTTCTTTTACAAAATGTCGCCAAAACTCAAATATACAATAATAGAAGGTCTGTGAACACTTTATATTCTCTTCTTGAATGATTATAACAGTTTATCGCTAAATAAAATCCCATATCATAGTTTACTTAGCTAAAATTATGAAATATAATAAAACAAGTTACTCCAAAGTAACGTAAGACGATAAAAAAAAATGTCTGTCGTTTGTTTTTCAGAGAAACGCTCTGGGCACATGTGGCAACCCTAAGGCAACAAAATGCCTCATGCGCCAGCTCGTATATATAGGAGCCTTAGTTGCAGCGAGAGCGATGTTGCCACTTACAAGTGGTTGAATGAGCAGAAATAACTCTCAAGTATCTATAAATATCGATAACTCAAGTTCGCTTAAATAAAAAGCTAAATTAGCTCAAAGAATTACATTTTTAACTCAAGTTGATTCAAAAAAGATAACTCCTACTTGACATTAAAAATTAACTCATTTCTTTTAAGAAAGCATGGTAACAACATTTTAAATTAATGAAACGTATTTCAACTCCTTTGCAACGTCATCACCTTTTATTAACTATGAACTTGACAGCACGGTAAATACACTTGCATTTTGCTTAAAAAGAAATGCATTGCAGAATAGCAATCACACAGTTTTACTCTAGTACTGCTATTAATAAAGTACTAGGTATTGAAAATTATCAGTAGCCTCAAAAAATTATCCATCCGCAAAGCGAATAATGAATATTTTTTGAATAAAATTATAGAACGTTTCCTAGAACTGACTTGAGGAGTGATTTTTTTATGTCTAAGGCTCCTATATATACGAGCTGGCGCATCAGGCATTTTGTTGCCTTAGGGTTGCCACATGTACCCAGTGCATTTCTCTGATAAACAAACGACAAACACTTTTTTTTATCGTCTTACGTTACTTTAGAGTAACTTGTTTTATTATATTTTATAATTTTAGCTAAGTAAACTATGATATGGAAGTTTGTTTAGCGATAAACTGCTATAATCATTCAAGAAGTGAATATAAAGTGTCCATAGACCTTCTATTACTGTGTATTTGAGCTTTGGCGACATTTTGTAAAAGAAACAAAAATCGCCCTAACAACACATCTTACCCCAGTACATCCATAGGATATCCTCAGAATAAAATGACATCCTGAGAATGTACTGTGAAAAAAAATGTGTTTTTAGGAATATTATTGTTGCTTATTGCTCTTATCTTGACCAGATTAGCTTCAGATCAAGATTTCTTAAAATCATTAGGGAAGCGATAAGGACGCTAAGCGGGAATGCTGACTTCGGAGGCAAAAAAATAGCGGTGATGCGCCGGCCTATTATTTTATTTAGGGGCTCTATTTATGTCTCCGTCTTTCTTACTACGCTGTAAAAAAAAAAAAAAGTCAATCTTTACAGCAGAATGTGCTGGCAATATGGGTGCAGAAGAAAAGAAAGTCAGAAAGAAGTATTTTACGGCAGAAACAACTGTTAAATAATCGCTCTTTACAGATGTTTCCGCTGTAAACTGCCTCATTTAACAGCAGAATGTGCTGGCAATATCGGTGCCACCATATTCTGCTGTAAAAACTGACGTTTTTTTTTTTTTTTTTTTTTTTTTTTTTTTTTTTTTACAGTGTAGGACGTTTTGATTATCATATTTGTCTGCCCGAAACATGTTTTTAGGACCTATTTTTGTTGGATACTGTCTCCAAATTTTGTCACATGATTCCCATAGACATTAAACTTTCTTTTATTACTGAAAATTACAGTAGATAGAGTTCTTAGCAGAGGTTAAATCTGGGTGAGAATTTTTCACCTTTACTCAGAAACAAGTGAGATTTCTGAAAAGATAGAAAGAACAGAATTATACTTAAAAAGTTCATTTTTTGAATTTTTATAAAGTACTAATAATACCTCGTTTCGTAGCTCATTGATAAAGTATGAATTTAATTGCATTTAATTGCTTAAATATATTTTTTTCACTGCCGATGATTTAAATAAGCAATTATTGTGTCACTAATTGAAATCTACATTTTTTCGAAAGCTAATTCCCTAGATACGGGATTGTTTACCTAAAAATAGCCAAATTTATTGTTTTTCAGGCGTTGTTTAAATATACTTTTTTTTTCGGCTTATCAGTTAGATATGTAACTTTTTTATCCAATTTTTTTTTTTAAACCTTTAAATCATACGGTTTCTGTGAATGGGTGTATGAGCGTAAGGAAGGATGAATCGTTACACGAATTGAGAAATGGCAGATTGTTTACGGTACCGCTAATTGCAGTGCACAGCCGTGGTCACCTCGTGCTCGCGTACCAGATATGTCTCCTCTTGATTTTTTCTTTGGGCTTAGATGAAAATGTGAGTGTATGAAACCCTTGTGGAATCGGAAATGTATTTGGTTGCATGCATATTGCTGTTGCAAGTAGTGTTATTGCTGATACACCAAGCATTCTTGCGAACTTTCATCGATCGATGCATCATCTTAGCGAGGCCTGTATTACAGCTGCATGCCACAACTTCGAACATCTAATTGAAAACTGCGAACCGTTGGACAAAACCGTTAACTTCTAATACCTAACCTGCTGCAACTTTCGACACGCTTTAAAACTCTCTTTTAAACAAAAAATGTTGTGTAAACTCGTCTTTGTGTAATAAATTAGCATTATCTGTGACCTGTGACTCATCTCTCAGTCTCTTGCTTTGTAGGCATGTAACGCGACTGGACTGCGTTTGCGATCTTATACGATTTTTGCTTGTTTTTATGTTCCTAACTTACATGTGGATTTTTGTACAATAGTTCTGAATCACCCTATATATATACGAGTATATATGTATACATATATTTTCGTGGACCGAAAATAGGTTAAGAGGCACTTCACCTAATATTTTACACTGTATTCATTTATAGAGTATAAATTTACATTTAAATAAAACGAGTATTTTTAATTAAAATTATACTTAAAAAAAATTATGCATTGAAACTACTTAAATGTTACTTTTCAGCTCTTCATCTATTTTCGGTTCACGAAACGCTGCTGATGTAAGGAGTGATGCAAAGGTACTACAACTTCAACTTTTCCGCATGTCCGGAAAATCTCCGTCCCAATATTTTTAGAGAATGTCGAGTGGCAACAGCTAATGACCGTCAGAGAAGCTCGGAGAGTAAACAAGTAAACATCAGTTCTTCGCTAGAAGCGGAGCGATCATAGATGTATTGTAAACAAGATGGCGTGTGCATGTTTCAGTTTTGATAAAAAAAAAAATCTAGTTATGTAAATGCTGGGTATAGGGTTGTGACAATGCTGAAATCTGATTGGTTGGAGATATGTTAGCGCATTTTTTGAATAGTCTCGTCTCTCTGTCAGCCAGTCAGTGAGTCAACAGCCACAACAAATAGCAATAAATACGTCAAGGATGGATACACTACAATTGGCAGCAAAATTATTCGAGCGCTAGCAAAAATTCCTCTATAAAAAAAGTGCACTTAATACAGTTTTGTTAAATAAATCCTTGTCGAATCATGTTCTTAGTCAGTCTAAGAACATGATTCGACAAGGATTTATTTAACAAAACAGTATTAAGTATACTTTTTTTATAGAGGAAGTTTTGCTAGCGCTCGAATAATTTTGCTGCCGACTGTACTTCAAGGTACTCGGAAGCATAGTAGCAATCGCCGGAAATTCGCTAGACAGTTAATGTAAGCATTTGAGTATTGAGACACACCATCTTCCTTGATTATTAGTCTATGGGTGCGAGTCAGACGGGACTCGATGATGTATGAGCACGCAGACGTGCTCGTTCTTATTAAGCTTTGGTATTTTGGATCTTAAAATAGCAGAGACGCAAAGATGTGCTTTTTCTTACAAAATGTTAATGAACCAGTTAAAATTGAACTTTAAATCTCAGGGGTCAATCCAGGTTTTAATTTTTGGGTCCCTTTTTTGTGAAAAGAAAATATTTTTGTGAAATTTTTATTTATTTTTGTGAAAAATAAAATATTTTTGTGAAAAAGTAAAATATTGTGTAAAATCTTCCATTATTACAATCACTGCATATAATATTTAATATCGAGTTAATAGAGTTTCGTTCGGTCAAATTAAGGAATTAATTTAAAATAACATTAAAAACATGAAAACATTTAATAAAGGGATCATTTTTATAAAACAAAATCTTGTGAAGGGGCTTATTTTGTAAATTTGAATTTCGTGAAGGATCCCTTTTTATGAATTTGAATTTTGTGAAGGGTCCCTTTTTATAAATTTGAATTTTGTGAAGTGTCCCTGTTTACGATGTGGAATTTTGTGAAGGGGCCTGAAAAGGGACCGAAATTTTACCTGGATCGACCCCTGAATCTGTACGTATTTATGCAAATTTGTGTTTGTCTACAATATTAAATGTTAGAGTATCAAACTCAGGCGTCTCCCATTAGAGCACTGGTAATTTATTTTAATTATTAAGTTAATTAAATGACAGAACAATCTTGTTTAGTATGATAATTTTTTTACATGTATATATATTTAAATACGGAAATTCGATCATATATTAATTTATTTAACAACATATTAATTCTATCCCTACCTGAGCTACCTCCAGGTGTGCGTCTTCTATCATATGGATTTTTTGTTCGTCCAAATACCAAATTACTTGTCTCCCAAGTCATGGATAAAGTAGGAACATTCGTGACAACATAAGGTATAGCGCCAGCTTTCTTGTACTCTGTTACCACAGCTGCATCAGATGGAGATTTTCTGTCTTTGAAGAAAAGCAAGCCGTTTGTTTGAGCCATTCCTGGGAAATTGAAAATGAAATATTACACAATTTAAAAATTAAACTGAATATTCAGCGTATTTTCAGATTGCATTATAGTACTTTTTGGAATATTTAACTGACTTAAATATTTTATGATTAATTTTTGTTACATTTTAGAGGATTTAAACAATTTTTCAAGGTTGTTTTTAAGTTAATTTTAATTTCAGAATTTATTATATTTCTTGCCCCCCCCCCCTTTCTTTTTTACTTCAATGAATCTTCGACGCCTGCATTTTTTTTTTTTTTTTGTAAATATATGATTTTTTCCCTATGTTCGTAACTTGACATTAACGTTAATTCTTTTTCCTTTGTCTGTTTAACAGCAAACTGCAACTTTAAGATACGCGGTGTATAAGATATACCGCATTCGTGCATAGAGGTGTAGTCTTTGGAATCTGGTTTCCTGATAAATTTATCCTACACTGTTAAAAATTTCAACAGAAAACTCTCTGTAATGTATTATCTTAAGTCTTACGTAAAATTGCAATGGAAAATAAACGGATATGTTAAAAAACTTATTTTATATATTCACTTTAATAACTAATATTAATTTAATTAATTATTTGTGATAACATATTTCGGACTTGGAATGCTTTTTCTAAAGTAGAAACAGTCATTTTTTAATTTTAATTAAATAATAAAATTAGGTAAAAGTACAGAATAAATAATAAAAATTTCGATTATTCACTTTTAACTAAGAATTACTGTAAATTTAGAGAGACTCTGGATAAACATTTACATTAAATTTACAGAAATTTTTAACAGTGTAGTATATATATGATGGTTATACAGCAATAACATAAAGGATGATGTTGCATCATCTCTTTATTTTCAAACGTTTAATAAAGGTGGAATAGTATAATCTCGCAAGTTTTGTATATCTATTGTATTGTTTTGTTATCCAAGATATGATAATAAGATTTTTTATTTTTCTTTTGTTGTTCAAAAACATCGTTGTTTGATTTACGTTAGGAAATGCTTCTAAATTTACATACGTTATGATATATCATAAATTTGATTAAGCTCTTTGAAAATAAACTTTTACTGCTTCTACTTTTCAAAAAATAAATAAATAAAAATAAATAAAATAAAACACATAAATTTTATATTAAATTTAAGGTACTTAATAAGGTTTGTTATAAATGTAACATTAAATGATGCGAATTTTTTTTAAAGTACACTAATTTCACATTACATCTTCAGAGCTGCCAACCTAATCCGGCAAATTGTTAACGCCTATTGAAAAACGCCCCTTTTTCTACACCACTTAATTTTTAGAGCAATTCTCTTCAAATGTATCTATGATGACTTAAGTAGAAAAATACTCTAAAAATTAAGTGGTGTAGAAAAAGGGGCGTTACTAACAATTTGCCGGATTAGGTTGGCAGCTCTGCATCTTCCTTCAAACGGAAAAGGAAGGGGAGGGGGACATTAAAACTTGAAATGGTGTTAAATGGTGTATCACTATTTTAATAACGTTTTCTTTGCCTTATTTAACGGAAAACTTTTAGCACAGTCCAAGTCCCCGCCCTTTTCTCAGGATACTTTTTCAGGGATGAGAAATTTCTGCATTTTTTGATACCACTATATCCATACAGAAATATTTTAATGTGTTTTTATAGTAATATGTTGTGATTAGATAAAACAGAGAAAAATAGGATGCAATTATTGTATAAAAATAGTGGAAGCAAGACAAGCGGAATTTTTTTTTTATCCCTGAATGAGACCTGAAAAAAATGGCGCAGACTTCGAGCTCTAACTGTTAGTCTTTAAATAAAGCAAAACTCATAATTGCCAACATTCTAATTAATATTCCGTAGTATTCTTAGTACCCACCTCTTTTTCCACAACACTTCATTTTTAGAGTAGTCTGTAATTACGGTGAAATAAGAAGAAAAATACACTAAAAAAAGACTGGTGTGAAAAAAAAGGGCGGTTACTAACAATACAACAGAATATTAATTAGGATGTTGGCAGCTCTGAAATCTTTTTCTACAAAAACAGAAGTATTCGAAACGCGTAACAACTGGTGACAACTATGCTAGCCGCAAACATCAGAAAGCTGAACCAGAGCCTCCTTAAGTAGATGCCTTCCACGCGCAGCGAATCCCAATGTTAAATTAGGCAACATTTAAAAAACAAAACTAACGCTAGGTGACAGCACCTACGCAGAGCAACAATTTTCTTCTCTTTCATAGATAAGTTATATTTTTCATATAAAAATCTTGCTATTAATTTCAATTTAAAGTCCAAAATTGTATTTTTTTTCTTTTAATTTGAAAAAATGATGTGAAAATGCTTTATCGTAAGTATTTTCAAAAAAATATTCAAATATTTATATTTAAAAAAGTATAGGGTGTAATTTTCTTCGGAAGTGGACAAGACCTATTTTAGCTTTTCAACTAATTGAATTACAGCGTATCTAATAAATAACACCTTTTTTTTTTTTTAAATATATTATTAATTAAAAAACGAAATTTAAAATTAAATAAGCAAAAACATGGCATGTCTATCACGCGATTAAATTATTTTTTATATATTTATTCAATAAAAATTTCAAATTTTTTTTTAATTTAGATATCAGATGAAAGTTTCGTTTATATAAATTAAAATCTCTGAACTTTAAATGAGTTTCAGTTTAGAATGAATAATTTATAATGATAAATTATTAAAATCATGTATTTTTTTTTTCTTTTTTTTTTTGGTCATGTCCTTTACGTTACATTTTTACCTTATTAGGTGTGAATTATTTTTCTTAAATCGAGAATTTTATATTATTTATAAGAAAAATAGACCAGCACATTAACGAGATAAGTTAACATTCAGTAATAAAAATTGGAGAAGAAAACAATCTGCTGTCTAGTCCGTCACAAAAAATAAATAAATAACCATTAAGATTTAAATTTTTAAAATTAAGGATTTCTTGAGTATAAGTTTTCTCTAGCACGAAGTTTTTTTTTTTTTTTTTTTTCAAGATTTTATTAGCTCCACCAGTTCCGAGAGGGTATGCTTTCGAAACTGATAGACAGTTTCGAAATAAAGTTGTGTTATGTTTACATGTTTTGAGGTCTCCTGAAACGAAAAATAATGTTTTTAGCGGTTGGTCTGTGCGCGTCGGTTTGTCTATCTCGGATATACTTGGAAAATGCTGAAAGTGTATTTCATTTTGTGTTAGGTGTTTTTCATATAAGACTAAATTTAAATGCACAATCTGATGTGCACATGGTTTATTGAAAATATACAGGGCTATCCAAAATTAAGCTAAACGTTCTTTTCTGTAGAATGTAATTGACGGAAGTGCTTTGCTACACTTTTTTATGTCGACGAATACTGTTGAAGAAGGAAAATTAATTTTTTGAACCTATAATGTAAACAAAGTATTTTTTTTTAAGTTCTATTTTCAACTCAGGTTTTTGAATAAAGTCACGTTTTGGGGTTCCCTGAATACAAAAAAACTTTTTTTTGTTTTTTGTTTTTAGTGATTGATTTATACGCATATTTATTATCAGAATAACTCAAAAACAAACAAATGCAGGAAATTCACAATTGTATTTTAAAACTCGTATTAGGTTTCAATTTGAAAAATTTGATAAAGATTGGCAAATTTAAGGACAAATTAATAACATCCTTGAAATATTTTTACTTCCATTACCCTACTACCGTACGTAATGAAAGTATTGTGTTCGGTCCAAAAATTCGATATCGAGTTTTCCCCTGATTTATATTTTTAAGGTCTCATGAGTCCAAAAAAAGTAGTTTTGGGCAATTAGCCAGTATATGTGTGTGTGTGTATATGTGAGTGTATGGATGTGGAGAATTTCTATTTCAAAAAATCAAGTCATCTTTCTGTCATATCTGATAATTTTTCAAATCAGTAATCATGATATTTAATTTTTACATGAATTTTTAATTCTATATTCCATTTGTGTGGTAAAAGGTTAATAAAAGTAATGTTATGAATCTTAAAATTTAATATTTTTAAAAAGAACAAAAGTAGAAATAAAAATTTTCAATTTTTTCTTTTCAAGATTCCCAACACTTTTGTTTCGATTTAACTGAAATAATCAAATTTTTATACGCATTTACACAAGTTTTTAAAAAACAGTGGTATTAAAAAATATAAATCAATCTTGTTCCTTATATTGGAGTATTTTATAGTTTTATTCATAAGTTACTAATGTAATTTATGAATATAACTATAAAATACTCCAATTTTGAGTTACTTCAAAGTAACTAAGAACAAGTTATTTTTCTGTATTCCTACATCAATAAATAAAAATTTCATTTCATTTTGAAATAAGCATAACTATTTTATTTGTTAAATCTAACTTACTAACAGAGGTGTCAACCCTTCGAATTTTTATATCATAATTTCTTTTAAATTTATCTTCGTCTTAATCATAGAATTTACGATAATAAATAAAAATAATGTTTTTTGTGAAAAATATTATTGATATTCAAAAATCCGGAGGGTTGGTAATTTTGCATTAATTACTTATGCAGTTTACATACCTTGTCTTGAAATATTTGCAGGCCATTTGAAAACATATATTTTCACGGTGACTGTCCGATTTACAAAATGGAACGACGTAATACACCATATTATAAAGAAAAAACCTCTCACATTTATTAAATTAATAAAACATAAACCATGAAGTACTCAATTGAAGGTCAATTGAATCGCGGGAAATAAACAGAACTTTACGACACGGTATCAAGCGCCATCTACTGGCTATGTTCTTCTCGTACTGTTGCCAAGTTTTCGAGCGACTCGCTAGGCATCTACTTAAGGAGGCTCTGGCTGAACATTGTTGCAAAGTTGTAGCAACATTTTTTCTTTAATAATTACCACTAACATTGAAGAATGATGTCTGTTATATACAGGGTGTCCATAAAAGAATGTCTGTCCCAGTTTCAATGGTATATTATAACAGTTTAATTTAGAATATTTACAACTAATCATACATCAAATTGGAGGTAAACTAACCTAATTTTTCTTACAAATGTTAAATATGTGCACCTTTAGTTATACGGCGCGCATCCAACCTATAGTCCAATTCTTCCCACACTTTGATCGTCCCGTGCTTCTTCCTTTAACAAACACATCCGGTCGTTTGGAATTGCCTATATCATCGGTAGCTGTTTTCGCCACATGGGGGATCACATTTAAATTTTAAACGAAACGCCCGTTGAACTGAAATGACAGATTGACTTTTAGCAAACTGCAGAACACAAAACGCTCAGGAGGTCAGGAATCACCATTTTGCGCATGTGGCGCTGCAAGCGAGAAAACAACAAAGTAGTACTCGCGCATGCACTTATCTAAATCTGTTTGAGTTACTCTTTAATTGTGACCTTGAACCAACACTCTACAACGCTTATAGTTGATACAATTGAAATTTATAACTGGGACATTCTTTTATGGACATACTGTATAATAGTCGATTAGATTACACAAACATACAGTCGGTAACAAAAAGTGTCCGAACACTAGCAAAAATTCCTATGTAAAAAAAGTACACTTCATACGGTTTTGTGAAATAAATCCTTGTCGAATCATGTTCTTAGTCAGTGTAAGAACATGATTCGATAAGGATTTATTTAACAAAACCGTATGAAGTGTACTTTTTTAACATAGGAATTTTTGCTAGTGTTCGGACACTTTTGTTACCGACTGTACAATAAGATAAACACTGCAATTAAAAATTAGTGATGGATATTGAATATAAAAGCTCCTTCTAATTGGCAACACTTATCTTACCAGGAAACCATCCTTTACTGTAATAATAAAAAAAAATCCAAACATCAATCGAAAGAGCATATATAAGCATGTTTTTTGACGCATAAAACAATTACCCTCGACGATTATTTTCGAGCTATAAATTCTGAAACTTCACTAAAGATCGATGCAACCACGCCTGAATCTATAAAACCACGCCTTTTTGAAATAATGAATGAAATCCAAAACAAGCAGAAATCGGAAGAACACAGACAAACGTGTTGTTTGATGCATAAATCAGCTGCCCATTTCAGCTTTGAGATATATTCTATCAAGATATAGTCTAAAAATTTGCTAAAGTAGAACTAAAATTTGATAAAAGTCGTGATTTTTGACAGGTTTTATCTGGACTCCTCCCACTCCTTTTTCGTTGCTCAAAATTAATTTTTACTCAAAATGAAATTTAGATTTGTGGCGAATGGGGTCATGCAGGCAAACAGTTTATACATCATACTTGCCAACCATCTCATTATGAACCGTACGATTTTTAGCACACGCCTTTTTTTGTACACCAGTCATTTTTTAGAGTAATTTTATTCTTATTTAATCGCAACAACATTTGCAGGGGTCGTACTCTCCGCCCTTTTTTCAGGACACTCTCAAATATGACATTTTTTACGATGATCTCTAACCAGATTAATCTGGAGACATTTCTATAAAAAGTACCATAAAAAATTCTGCATGTAATTACTGGTGGCAAAATAGGAGGAAATTTCTTATTCTTAAGTGTGTCCTGAAACAGGGGCGGAGAGTACGACCCCTGCATTTGGAGAGAATTACTCTAAAAATAAAGTGGTGTGAGAAAAGGGGCGTTTTCTCAAGGGGCGTTAACAATTCTACGGTTATTAATGAGATGGTTGGCAAGTATGACACATCGAAAATCATGTTTGATAATGCTCTCTAGAATGAACACCACTTAATTCATTTCTATTATTACACCACTGGGATGGTTTCCTGGTTAGTAAAACTTTTTCAGTCTGACTTACCACGGACGATAAGTCATTGACATTCACTTAATCTTGAAAACGTCAAAAAGAAATGTGATCAGATAAATGACAAATAATTTTTTTTTTTTTTTTTTTACCTTTTAGACCTATCATTTCTTTGCATGAAAAGGGAACACCCAGCAGGGGATATTCTCTTTCCAATTGTTTTTCTGACATGTTTCCTTCTGCAATCATGGCATCCACTCTTCGAGCGTCATCGAGAGCTTCATCAAATCTTTCATCTACACAGGCATTGAAAAACGGATCGACTTCTTTGGTACGATTTATAAAGGTTTGCATAACTTCCTCGGCTGTTAGCTAAAAAGAAAAATAACAATTCCTTTTTCCCTTGCAGTTGTATGATGATAGAAATGATATATGAATAAGATATAATCTAAAAACTTTTCCAATTATCTTAAATATATTAAGTTGTTTTATCATAGGATGAAGCATGGAACATTTTTGCCAAATTTAGTGAATTTTTTATTCAATAATCGCCAATAATTTTGAGGAGTGATATTTTAACATTATAATTTATTCTGAGCATATTTAGCCCAGCCTTTATTTCGCACCACTTTATTTATAAGATAAATTTGTGGTATGAAATAAAGGTGGGACTAAAAATGCCCTTGAATAAATTAACACATTGTTGTGGGCAGGGCCTGATTAAGGGGGAAGCTCGCTCTTCACACATTATTTATACTTACACCGTTATTTTTTAACAAATACCTTCCTCCTATAATAAACAGAAAATTTTCATTAAAAATTATTTTAAAAGAATTCTGGTGTCTAATAACGGTGAGTAAATTGGATTGTTTTACACCGTTCATTTTTTATAGAAAATATTTCCTCGTCAAAGCGTGGAATTGCTATGACATGAAGTAAAAAATAACTGTAAAAATATTCCGGTATGAGCGAGCTTCCCCCTTAATCAGGCCCTGGTTGTGGGGACAATTTTTTATTTTGAAGAATAAGCCCCGCCCTTTGGAGTTCCTCTGAAACATTATATTATTTATTAACAGTTTCGCAACCGCCTGCTTTTGTCTTTTTGATAGTAAGGTCCGCCTGTGGGCGTTAATCTCCTAAGTTACATTATCATACTTGCCAACCATCTCATTAATAACCGTACAATTGTTAACGCCCCCTGAAAAAACGCCCCTTTTCTCACACCACTATATTTTTAGAGTTATTCTCTCCAAATGTTGTTACGATTAAATAAGACTAAAATTACTCTAAAATATTATTGGTGTGATAAAAAAGGCGGGTACTAAAAATTGTACGGTTCATAATGAGATGGTTGGCAAGTATGCATTATTTCAGAACAAAATCTTCTGTATTCACATTTATATTACAAAGGGATATGGATTCGTAAGTTCGTAATTTTCGTGATCCGCAAAAGCCAGATGATTACTCTTCGATTTGATTAGCCAAACATTACAATTAAAAATTAGTGGTGGATATTGAATAAAAAAAAAACTAAAAATTGGCAACACTGTTTACAGAAAACAAAAATAAAATATCTAGATGAGATTTTTTTTTTTTTTTTTTTTTTAAATATTAATTGATTCCTATTTATATAATATTGTAAATTACAGCTATTAATATCAATATTTCTTTGGGAAGTATTATGGACTATATGTAAAATATAGATATGCAAAAAGCAATGTAAAATGAATTAGATGTTACCAATTGGATTAAATGTTTCTCGGGCAAGTGTTACGTAGAATGTTATTTCAGGTAAAATATTTCTTTTGGAAATATTGTTGACTACAAATGAAGTATGATAACCAAAAAGAAATGAGAATAAATTTAGGCGCTACTGACATTGAAATTCTAGAGCAATTGCTGCACAAATCTTATCGGTTATTTCTGGCTGGATATTTCTTTTGCAAATATAGTGTTGGCTACAAATAAAGCGTACATAACTAAAATGGAATGCAAATTAATTTTTAAAAAGTTGCCAACATTTTAAATTTATTTTATATCACTATTAGTACCCGCTCTTTCATCACATCAGAATTTATTTAGAATTTCATGAAAATCGGTCCCAATACCATTCCTGCAAATTCTTATGTAAAATGACTTCCTGAATCCGAATATGATGCCCATTTTGCCCCATCACCCACTGTTGTTTAGAGACGTCCTCCCCCCCCCCCATTTTTTTTTCATCGTTCGATAATTTAATGTCTATAAATTTGATTTGGAAGGGAAGGAAAGGGTTGTTTTAACTATTAAATATCTTATTAGGTGAAAAATTCTAAAACATGAACAATTGTAGCAAAGGGAAAATTTAGGATAGAGGGGATTTGCCACTGAAGTTATAAATTACATTTATTATGTTTTAATAATCTCTTATTGCTATTATTTATTATACAATATGTATATATATATATATATATATATATATATATATATATTAAGAGTTTAAATAATTCTTTTCTACCCTCCAAATCAAAATCATGACCAAAAAATTACTGAAGAGCGATAAAAATAGAGGGAGGGGTTTGGCGTCCCGAGAAAACGACGGATAATTGGGCAAAATAGGGGTCATACTCGGATTCAAAAGGTCATTTTATATAAGAATCAAAAGAAATAGTATCAAAAGCTCGATATCCCCCCCCCCCCGAGCGTAGTATAATTCTGTACTGATAAGTATAAAGGATTTAAGTCCAAAATTGTCGATTTTGAGTTAAGTACATAGTCAGACGCAGAAAAAAATTCTCTATCGATTGGTATAAAGGATTTAAATCCATGTCATTGAGTCTTTGAGAAAATCCATTGGTAAAAAAAAAATTCAAGTCAGAAATTTAGCATTAATCTTTGGTATAAAATATTTAATTCAATTTTTTCCCTTTATTAAATGAAGGTTGACAATCACTGAATGGCATAAAGGGTATAAATAAACATAATTCCTTTTTCCTAATCGATTCTTCTGATTAGTTTTTAGTTAGTTTAACTTTATTTTTCGTTTCCTGAAAAATCAAGAATATGGACTTAAATCCTTTATACTTATCAGTACAAAATTAATGTTGCCAAATTTAGTAAATTTTTTTATTCAATAGTCACCAATAATTTTGAGGAGTGATATTCAATATATAAGATAGACAATCTTCGAAGTGATTAGGCAAACGTTAAAATCAAAATTTAGTGGTAGACATTGAATAAAAAAAAAAAAAAAAACCCAAATTTGGCACCTCTGAGAATTATATATTTAATATTCTCTAATATATGTGACTACTATTAAATAAGAAGAAAATTACTCTTTAAGAACACTGATGTGAAAATAAAAGCGGATACAAACGGTGCTCCGGAATAAATTATAAAAGCTGGCAACTTTGATTTAGGCGTTACCAACATTGAAGTTCTAGGTCAATTATTATGAAGCTTTTATCGGTTATTTCTGATTTTATTTATTTATTTTCAGATATTGTTACGTACAAATACAGAATCAAAATGTAATTGGAATTAATTTAGCTGTTACTGACACTGAAATTCTAGGACAACTGCCATGCGCTTTCTATCGGTCAGTTCTAGTCAAGTATTTTCTAGGCAATTATTTTGGTTTTTAATAAGGAATAAATAATCGAAAAGGGTAATTGTTAGGTGGCAAACATGAACCACATTTTTAATTTATACTTGAAATCCATTTGTTGATTTCTAGATTTTTTTTTTTTTTTCACTGAAAAAAATTATGTGAAAATTATATTTTTTCATTATATATTTTTCTACAAAATAATATTTTGATCAATGACATTCAATGTAAGTGCAAAGATTTGAAAGTATCGTAGGTGTCGACTATATCAGGCCTCACCGTATGTTATATATACAGAGTGATTATAATTAAAGTTACGATTTCAAAACGCTATAATTTTAAAACTACCCATCAGAGCGATTCGATATTTGACCAGATCAATCGTGAGGCAATGAAATTTTGTTTGGCAAAAGAAAAAAAAAAAAAAAAAAAAAAAAAGAAAAAGTTCCAAAATGTACCACCAATTATCCGTAAAGTATTTGTTTCATGAAGCTCCTCTTTTTCTCTTTTCATTATGACTGTCTCCGCCGTAAACACGTATTCTTGTCTTTTGGCTAAAAACATTGTAGTAATCCCTTGAAGTCTATTGTTTACTGCTATTCCATTGTGTTGCTAACAACATTACTGTGTTTAATGAGTCCATTTAGGCGTTTCCCCTGACAGCGCCATCAATAGGAACATGTTGGAACTACTTTTTTACTCCCCCAAACAAAATTTCATTGCCTCACGATTGTTCTGGTAAAATATCAAATCGCTCTGACGGGTAGTAGTAATAAAATTATAGCATTTTGAAATCGTAACTTTAATTATAATCGCCCTGTAGTAGTGCTGGGCGATGTTGACATTTCTTAAATCGATATATCGTTCATCTTAAATACCGATATAAGGATATATCGATTTAATGTAGCGTTACCAACTGTAGGGATTAGTCCCTACACGTAAGGACTAAAAAAAAAATCGACCGAGACAGGGATTGAACTGAAAACCTTGTCTCAAATCAAACAATCTGGCACTGTACCACGCTTTTTTGCCCACTAATTAAGTTTCGAACATTTTTAATAAAAGGGATTAAATTTTCTAAGGTTTATTTTGGCCTTTGGGTGAGTTGTTGCACAAAATTTGCCCTTTATCCTATATTTTCGACCACACTCTTTAATTTAATCTTAGTTTAATTTCAATAGGAATTTTACTGATTCATACTTCCCTTGTAAGTGGATGTATGGTAGCTCCAAATTTTGGCGCAACTTAAATTCAATCGCAAGAAGTAGAAAACTTTAAAAAAAAAAAAAAAAAAAAAAAAAAAAAAAAAAAAAAAAACGGTTGAACCATTTTATGATATTGCTTATTATTTTACTCCATATACAGTTGGCAGCAAAAGTATTTGAGCGCTAGCAATAATGCCTATATATAAAAAAAAGTACTCTTTATACTGCTCTGTTAAATAAATCCTTCTCGAGTCATCTTCTCAAACATTCAAGAATTTTATCCTAGTTGACTATTACTATTGTAGAAAATTGTTTTTTAGTTTCACAATATTCCTTACTGTTATTTCGTATATTTATAGAAAAATTTATCATATACTGGAAAGTATTTATTATATCCTTATGTTCTAAAACGGGACGACAGTGCCATTTGTATACTGATGTGTACAAAATGCGAATAAGCGCTAATTTATATCAAGGTACAGTCGGGGAAAAAAAAAAACGCAACACCCGCTGTAATTTCGTTATTAATTGACGCAGGAACATATAATAGACGTAATTCAACAGGAAATTAAAAGCACTCTCTGAATATGTCGTCAAATTTTGAATTAGGGGTCATCTTTGTTTTATTAAAATCACACAATTAACTGTGGAAGAAAATCATACTTATTGAAATTTTATTTTTCCGACTGAGTGAAAATAATGCCGGGACCGGGAATCGAACCCCGGATCTTTGACTTACAAGGTCAATGCTCTACCACTGAGCTATCCAGGCCGACATCCCGGTCTGCATTACTCACTCAGACAACCTTTTAGGCAGAAACATCTCTGGTCTATCATTTAGATAGCTCAACAGAAAATAAGCCGCAGGTAAAGGAAAACACCATTAAGCAATGGGAGAGAAATACAATTTGTTTTATTAAAATCACACAATTAACTGTGGAAGAAAATCATACTTATTGAAATTTTATTTTTCCGACTGAGTGAAAATAATGCCGGGACCGGGAATCGAACCCCGGATCTTTGACTTACAAGGTCAATGCTCTACCACTGAGCTATCCAGGCCGACATCCCGGTCTGCATTACTCACTCAGACAACCTTTTAGGCAGAAACATCTCTGGTCTATCATTTAGATAGCTCAACAGAAAATAAGCCGCAGGTAAAGGAAAACACCATTAAGCAATGGGAGAGAAATACAATTTGTTTTATTAAAATCACACAATTAACTGTGGAAGAAAATCATACTTATTGAAATTTTATTTTTTTTAAATCACACAATTAACTGTGGAAGAAAATCATACTTATTGAAATTTTATTCTGCCTAAAAGGTTGTCTGAGTGAGTAATGCAGACCGGGATGTCGGCCTGGATAGCTCAGTGGTAGAGCATTGACCTTGTAAGTCAAAGATCCGGGGTTCGATTCCCGGTCCCGGCATTATTTTCACTCAGTCGGAAAAATAAAATTTCAATAAGTATGATTTTCTTCCACAGTTAATTGTGTGATTTTAATAAAACAAATTGTATTTCTCTCCCATTGCTTAATGGTGTTTTCCTTTACCTGCGGCTTATTTTCTGTTGAGCTATCTAAATGATAGACCAGAGATGTTTCTGCCTAAAAGGTTGTCTGAGTGAGTAATGCAGACCGGGATGTCGGCCTGGATAGCTCAGTGATAGAGCATTGACCTTGTAAGTCAAAGATCCGGGGTTCGATTCCCGGTCCCGGCATTATTTTCACTCAGTCGGAAAAATAAAATTTCAATAAGTATGATTTTCTTCCACAGTTAATTGTGTGATTTTAATAAAACAAATTGTATTTCTCTCCCATTGCTTAATGGTGTTTTCCTTTACCTGCGGCTTATTTTCTGTTGAGCTATCTAAATGATAGACCAGAGATGTTTCTGCCTAAAAGGTTGTCTGAGTGAGTAATGCAGACCGGGGTGTCGGCCTGGATAGCTCAGTGGTAGAGCATTGACCTTGTAAGTCAAAGATCCGGGGTTCGATTCCCGGTCCCGGCATTATTTTCACTCAGTCGGAAAAATAAAATTTCAATAAGTATGATTTTCTTCCACAGTTAATTGTGTGATTTTAATAAAACAAATTGTATTTCTCTCCCATTGCTTAATGGTGTTTTCCTTTACCTGCGGCTTATTTTCTGTTGAGCTATCTAAATGATAGACCAGAGATGTTTCTGCCTAAAAGGTTGTCTGAGTGAGTAATGCAGACCGGGATGTCGGCCTGGATAGCTCAGTGGTAGAGCATTGACCTTGTAAGTCAAAGATCCGGGGTTCGATTCCCGGTCCCGGCATTATTTTCACTCAGTCGGAAAAATAAAATTTCAATAGGGGTCATCTACATATTGAAATAAGCACCAACTTTGATTTTCTCAATAGCAACACATTTTCGAATTTCTGAGAGTCTGGCAGTGCGGAAAAGTATACTATATGTATACTTTATCTTCAGTATTTATAGAGTTATAATCAAAAATGTGTTAGGGTGTTATCTGTAAATGTAGAAAAATAAAATTTAGATCCTATAAGATATAGACGAAATTTTAATGTCTCACACCAGAAATCTTTCAGGAAAAGAATAATTATAAAAATTATTAAAACGTTGTTGCTTTTTCCAGTTTTTTAATTATCTTGAGTTAAATTTTTTAGATTTGTATATACTTCAGTACTTTTTTAGATAATTTTAGGTCCATTTAAATACATTACACTTGCGATTCGTCCATACAGTACTCTTTGGAAAAAGTGCAATATTTGGAAAAGTGTCTATTATGGCTGTACTGATCACCAATAAAGCTAAAAGTTTCTTTCTTAGGTGTAACATAATATACGAAATGAAATAATATATGTATACAACAACTCATAAACTAAATCTTTTAGGATAAATTATTGTAAGGGTTCATGAAGTAAATATTAAACAATTTTAATCGCACTTACCAGTTTTGGGTCAGTTGAACTCTTTGGAACTGTACTATTCGTTTTAAGATTTCTATGAAAATATAATTCCGTAATTAACCATTTCGCGACTGCTGACGAAGATTCTTGCCATTTGAAAATCAGTAACTCTGTCAGTGGGCGTTTCTTTCGTAATTTGTGTGTTACATATTTCTTAAGTGTGTACCCAGTGTTCATATTTTTGCAATAAAATATACTATGGATAGAAATATATTGATTAGAAAGAATATAATTATAATGTATATCCAAATCCATTTGTAATATAATTGTGAATACAGAAAATTTGTTCTGAAATATTTTATTTTGAAAATATAACACCCTCAGGCGTGTCTTACTGTCAAAAAGACAAAATCTTGCGGTCGCAAAAAGTGTTAAAATATATTTATAAAAGTTAAAGTATGTTTTTAAAAATGTATAAAGTTAAAATATAGTAATAAAATTTTAAAGACTAAAGTGTCCTTAAAATAATAATCCCCCCCCCCCCCACAAAATAAATAAATAAGAAAATAAATAAAATAAAATAAAGCAATATGTGAAGCAAATGAAGCCTTTTTTAACTATGACGATAGTTAAGAAACGATTTTACAAGTCTGTCTTGCATTCCAATTCCATTCGTTTTTTATATCTGACAATTTCACATTAAACCTATTTTTCTATTTAAAACAGTAAACCCCGAATATTTAGTTAATTTTTTTTTTCTTCTAGTGTTCGTTTAAAAGTTTCAAAATTTATCACCAATTAATCGATGAAGTAAATACCACTTGTGCATATTTTTGTCAACATAAAATAAGGGGTTTAACACGAATACTCAATGTCACATTAACATTACTTTTCTGTATTGATTTATTTTAAGGAACGATGAAGGCGGGGCTTGTCTTTTTTAGAAAACAGGAATTCTTGATGCTAACACTAATGTCTAAAAATCATCATTTTTGTTTCATTTCTTTGCGTTTGTCATTGTTGTTATATAATTTGACCCGTAAATAGAAAATAAAAATATTTGTTTAATTTTCTTTGTTATTTTTTAAGATTTGATTCGTTATCTCATGCAAAACTTTATAAGAGACGGCCCCCTAAACCACTCAAAAAGAATGATTTATTTATATATCTCGAAAACTAATAACTGGAATGAGCAGCAAATTTGCATACCCATATTTTTCAGCATTAGGATTCATTTTATGTAAAAATTAACATAGGTCATAATTCATAATTTTTATGAATATGAATTTATTAATATTTTTCAAAATTAAAAATATTTTTCAGAATCAAAAGAAATGATGGATTTTGTTTGTGTTTCTTCACTGTATCGTGTAAAAAATAAATTATACCGATCAAGTTATTTTTTGTGAAGATATAAATAAAAGTTTGAAATATGAATTTAACATTAGCACCTTCTAACTTTGAACGCTTATAACTCTGTGAAAAAACAAGTAAAATATACAACCAATATACTTTTTCGCGTGGTCGCGATCCCAGGAATTCAAATATAAAATAAAAATGGGGCATTACCATTGAAAAAATCAAAGTTAGTGCGCGTTTTAATATGCAGACGACCCCCAATTCAAAATTTCACTTCATTTTCTGAAACTACTCACAATTCCCTGTCGAATGATACCTACTACATTTTTCTACATCGATTAGCAACGAAGTTACGTTGAGTGTTGCGTTTTTTTTTCCCTCGACTGTACAAGTATGTACAAATTTTAGGAAATTCTGTGCATTATTTTTCGCACTTAATTCGTTGGAAATTTTTTTTTTTCACACTCAAGCAGATGGATAATTTCTAAAAATGGTCAAAACGTTCTTTAGACTTCTCGAAACGTGTAAATTCATTGAAAACCAGAAGATAAAAATTTTTACAAGTACTTTCTTGTAATGAATACCTACAGAAGAACGCAAAAACGCGAAAATCAACAATGAACCATAAACAAATTATATTAGTTTGACAAAATTAAATTATTTCCTCGAAATTATTATTTTTATCACAGAAATATTTCCCATTGACTCGTGACGTGACATTTCGTGAGTAATCTTTAGAACATATAAAGCACCCCAATTTATTTATTTAATTTTTAACTAATTGACAAATTCAGAATTTTATTATTTCTTATTACTTTTTAATGCATTAAAATATTTACATTCTCCACTTATATGCAAACGAATTACAAAATGGCTTTACACAAGATGTTAAATTTCTATGGTGATTTGAATCTCCTAATAAATGTAAATCTTAATTAAAATTTTCTAAAGTACAATTTCTTACAAAATTCACGAGATTTTCTTTTTTTATTGAAGTTTAAAATTTTTACTTATGTTAGATTAAATTACATCAAGACAAATTACAAAAAGACTAATAATTGGCTCAGTGTAAGAAAGAAAATTTGTAATAGAAGGAAAAACAGTTTGGTGCACTTGAAGACAAAAAAAAAAAAAAAAAAAAAAAAGCATAAACTTTTACCGTATTTAAAAATTTTTACTTTCCGAACACTATAGTGAGGAAAGTATTGTAATCATGTCAAAAATCCGAATTCGAGATTTTGATGTTTCTATACGTTTCGAGGTCCAACGAGTCCGTTTTCACTATTTTTACGATGATATATGTATGTGTGTGTGTATGTATATGTATATGTATGTGTGTATGTATGTGTGTATGTATGTGTGTGAGTGAACACGCTAGCGTCTAAACGCTTTGTTCGAATAAGCTGAAAGTTGGTACGTATATTGTAAGTCACCATAGTACGAACCCTATAGATTTTGGTGAATCTAGCATTTATAGTTTTTTTACAGGGACACCAGGAAAAATTCTTTATCATTATGGCCTATGGGGCCAAATTTTTAAAAGTGCGATAGCGTCTAAACGCCTTATTCAATTGAGGTGAAAATTTATATGAATATTATAAATCACTGTTGCACTAACTATAAGCATTTTAGTGAATCTAGCATTTATAGGTTTTTACAAGGACGCAACGAAAAATTCTTTAGCATTATGATCTAATGGCTCAAAGTTCAGTAGCGTTAAATAAGACATCGTGAAATATACGGAGAAAAATACTCAAACACTCTATTATGGTTTTCTCTCTTTTGTTTGTTTAACAACTCCTCTTTCTTTACTTTATCTACAAAACTGTTAATTACTCAATGTTCGGAAAGTCGAGTGGAGTCACTCCAGATTTTTTTTAATATATACTGTTAAGTAATTGATTTCGAAATAAATAGAAATCAGATAATTAAATGTAAGAATAATCATATCTAAGATGACGCTGTGGTTAGAATTAATTTATTTTTGACAATATGACAATGTCATAGTCTTTACTGAAATTAATAAATTTAATGAAAGAATATTATTAATTACAGGAAATATTAATAAAGAATAGTTAATTATTCACTTACCTAATAAACAGAAACTGAAGTATCTTATTTTTTTAATTTTAGGAACAGGATCTATAATAAAAATAGCCGTAGAAAATACTAATATTGATAAAGTAAATCTCCAGTAATCAAACGAATTTCGAATGAATGAATGAATAGATCTCATTTCTCCGTTTTCATTTGGTTACTACGCATGCGTTCCTAAAACCGTAATCCATTCGAAAGAATATGCTTCCTCGGGTGGGTCTTAAACCGATATTCTCTTCCCAGTACGCTTGCGCAACACTAAATCAAAACGGCTACTCTCTTGATTCTTTGCGGTTTGATTGAGTAAAGATTTTCATGATTTAGCTGTTTATAACTGCGCTTGCTTGTCACTAAACCGGTATCCATCTGAATGAATATCCATCTGGCATTATTCCAGCATTACTGAATCGGTTTAGCTCGGCATCAGAAGTTCGCGTTTTTTTATGTTTCTGCATCGATATTTCACGGAAGATGAAATATTTAAATCGAATAAACGATATTAGCGTTAAATCGATATTTGATTTTACATCGATATAAAGCCCAGTCCTACCCTGTAGTATTATAAATATATATATACATATGTATAAAGTTCATAGATTGCTGCGAATAAAAAGATGTTTAAGTATAAGACACTGATACAACATGCATAGATAATTTTGCTTGATTTTGATTTGTTAATTAGCATGTTTTCCTCTCTCAAATAGATGCCGTGACGTTGCAGCATCATTGTGTTTCTGTTGATAGCTACCATGGCCGTCTATACAGTGATGCCAGATGGTCAAAATTATTTCCCCAAACAGGTCTTCAAATTTCCCCAAATCAGGTTTTTTTTTTTTTCGAAAAAATCCTCAACTTGATTTCTACTAAAAAAGAAAAAAAAAAAATATATCAAGCAGATTTTTCTATGATTTAAGCTCAGATTTTTCTCCAAATAACAATAAAGCTATTGAAAGTCTCTAGTCGTAGGGATAAATCATTACGTTGCCAACATTGACAGAAAGTTGAAGAACTCCCCAGATTTGTCTCCAAAAATTTTAGAATTCCCCAAAAAAGTCCTCACAAACATTTGGTCCCCAAAATTGTCCCCAGAAGCCTCAAAAATCCCCAAAATGGGGACAAAATCCCCAATCTGGCATCACTGCGGTCTATATTTTTTTAACGCAGAAGAATTAGAATGGACTTCTAAATTTTACTGAGTCAACAGAAGATACCTATTTATAAATTCCGCCTCGGGTCGCATGTATCCCTGAAGCAGGGTTGCCAGATTTGGCCTTTTTTCATTCAATAGTCACCAATAATTTTTATTTGTAGCGTTTGGCTAATCACTTCGAAGATTGATAGTATGTTATGTATATCAAATGTCACTTCTCAAAATTATTGGTGACTATTCAATAAAAAAAGGCCACATCTGGCAACGCTGACCTGAAGTCCACCAACCAGTGTTGTGCACGAACGCGTTCATTTGAACGCGTTCGTGAGCGTAGCTCAAAAATTTTGAGTTTTGAGTTGAAATTCGCTCGTTTTTTAAATTATGAACTTGAGTTGAGCGTAGTTCGTTTTTTACACGAACTTGAGCGTGAAAAAGCAATTCAAGCTCAAACTCATATTAAATATTTCTGTCTGAAATATGAAAAGGAAAGTAGAAGAAGAAAAGGACAGAAAAAAAATAACTCGGCAAAATGGATCTCGGAAAAAAGGGCATTTGGAATAAAAGGCACTGGTAAAAAGGGCACCAGATAAAACGACGCCCGGAAAAAAGGGCACCTGGAAAAAAGGGCACCGGAAGAAAGGGTACTTTTGCAATTTGCAAATCGCAAAAACAATAAACATCAACTAATGAATTTAAAGAATGATTTTCATAACATATTTTTAGAAATTTCAATCAATTAAATTGGAACCACTTTCACTTAGTATATACTTGGAGGAAGGGGGGGGGGGGTCCAGAAGCATATTGAAAGAGAATAATTGTTTTTATATCTCCTTCTTACTGATTTTAATGAAATTTTGTCCAATAGTCACTTGCTGTTTATGACAAAAAATGCAGTGTCACACATACTTCGGGATCTGAAAGATTTTTTTTTTTTTAATATCATCTTGTTACCGATTTTAACGATATTCCGTATTATAACTATCACTTATTCTTTACGAAAATCACAATAAGTGTTATATATAGCTTAGGAGACGGTTTGTGTAGATGCAAAAAAGAATTTTTTAAACCACTCTATTATAGATTGAAATAAAATTACAAAAGTGTTACACATATCTTGGAGGATGGAGGGAAAAGAGGCGAAATGATTGTTTTTATATCACCATGCGAACTATTTCTCTGGAACTTTGTATAAATATAACTTAATCTTTGTTAAAATTATAGTAAATGATATATAGTTGAAGGGAGGCAAAAGGGGGGGGGGGGGATTTTCACTATTTCTTTTTTATGTCACATTTTGAGCTTTGTAATATAATTAAAAATTCTTTTTAATGTCAAAAACTTAAAATAACATATTACAAATTAAATTAAAAATATGTATATATTTCTTTCGTTTCGCACTCATTTTGCAACAATGCTCTATGATCTTATGTGAATGATTCTCAAGAATGGATCAACAATTGTTTACAAATTTAATGGATTGTGTATAGGAAATAAGTACGCTATATTTTAAATATTGCGACAACGACCGATTAAACGTGTATTACGAGGATTATTTTAATCGTAAAGTTATCTGACCAGCTTTAAAATACCATTTATGACACTATCATGAACATTATTGACTATAGACATTCCACTTTGAAATCTTTCTAAATCATTCAAAATTTGCGAATTTCTAAACATGGCAGAATAAGACAATATTTCCCAAACACTTGCTATATGAAGATTATTGGATTGGAAATACTATAGAATTGCATGAAAACTGAAATATAAAACTGACCTAAACAAAATTAAATAACAAATTAGGATAAGATAAATATATTGAAGCGGAAGGCGGGAGGGTATCCTAATAGTTGAGGAACTACATTCTACAATCGAGCCAAATGATAAACAGACTTCATATCTTTTAACATGTACATAGTATGAGCTAAAGTAGAATTGTATGAGAATAAATATATGATGGGGATCTGAGCAGAGTTCAACTATTCCAAATAGTTTATTTATACGACAATTTAAGTTAATTTAGAAAGTGTTTAAAATAAAAAAAATGTATTATAAATAATAAAAGCACCAATTTCGCACACTTTATTTATTTTTATTTTATGTCTAAAAACTTAAACGCGAAGAATAAATCTAAATATGAATAAGAATTTCTTTTTTACGATACTTTTCGAATGTAGATAGAACTTGTTGTTTTTCAACATCTAAAACTTTACTCCCTCTCATATTCACAGTATAACAGATTTTTACTTCCTTTCTTTCTGATATAAAACGGCATTATTTGAACTTATTAGATGAATGTAAACAAAACTCTTCCCTAAAGCGACTGAGACCACCTATTGAGTGAAGTCGTAAAAACAGGAAACAGGGGGCTTACCGATCTTTGTTGGTTGAAACTTGAATAATTGTTATCTGATGGCTATAATCAGATATCCAGATGTTGGAGCCACTGGGTATTGGTGACCACTTTCGACTTTTAAATACCCTCATTCAAAATAAAATAAAGAGAGGGGGACACTACGAAAAGCGAATCTTTCTTTTCTTTCTCTTTTTTTGTGTGTGTTATAGTGTTATAACAGCTAAAATTTATAACCAGAAATTGGTTACAGCTCAGACAGCATCTCGCTCTTTTGATGGGATAGTGAATGTATGTTTCTCTGTTCGATTTATTTTCAAGGAAGAAAAAGAAATGGGTGAGGAAAAACGGGGATCATTTTAGTAGAGTATTCTCATTTCTCAGTCATTCACTATCACTTTTAACACTTTTTACATTCCGTCGTAGTCTTTTGCAAATATATCTGAAATTTCTCTGAGAAAGTAAGACCATGTGAAAAATATCAATATATAAAATTTTTCTTCAAGCTAATGAAAAACCATAATAGAAAGCAGTCTTTCTGAAAGATAAAGAAAAGGTGTATTAAACTATTACTATTTTGATATTTCATTTCAATTTTAATTAAAAAAAATATTAAAAGGAAAAATAAGAATAGCATTCAATTTCATTTTTAATAATTTTTTTTTTTCCTTTAATCAACAGAAAATGAATTTTAGAAAAGCAAAATCCATATAAGATTTGAAAAATTTCTTGAAGAATTCCAAAAATTATAATTTATAATTTCTATATTATATTTCATTTTTATATGAAATATGTGGAATATATTATTATTATCATTTTAATTTTAATTTACAAAATATTATATTAACATTACTATATTTAAATATATATATCAGTTTTAAATTCTTCGAAATTCGATAACAATTTAAAAATAGTTGTTGAAACATTGTTAGCGATATTTTTTATTATACTTTTTAAATGAAACACAATACTCTTTATAAATTTTAATTAATTTTACTTACATGTTTCTTAAGAATTATTATTGATTATGTATTATTTATTATTATTGTTAAATTTTAAATCAAAATATTTTTTATCACATTTAAATACCTCAAAATTTTATAAAAGCACATAACAGCCAACAAAAAATATTAATTTCTATGCTTCTCTATGAACTAAAATTAAAAATATGTTATTAATTAGAACGTGAAAGTCATTCTTAATATAATTTTTAAGGAATATTTACTTTCGAGTGCGATTCAAATACAAGTATTTATTATTAAAAAAAATAATAATAATTAAAAAGAAAATAAGAGAGTATTTATTACTTTAGTCAACATATTCAAAATATGTAAAATCGCTATGTTATTTCATCATTCATTATAATGCATAGAAACCAGGAAGTAAAACCTTGATGAGATGATAATTATTAAGAATTTAAAAAAGAACATATATATGAGTGTTTATATAATTATTATGTTTAAATCATAATTATACAAATTTCTTTTTCATAATTAACTATTTCGAAATTCGATAAGATCAACAGCGTGTTTTAAGAATAGAAAATTCCATGTTTATCTATAAATAGATATTGAAAACAAAATTTTCTTTAGAGACTAGATACAGCTTTTATTATTAAA
The DNA here is from genome assembly GCA_963930645.1 of Salticus scenicus. NCBI lineage: Eukaryota > Metazoa > Arthropoda > Arachnida > Araneae > Salticidae > Salticus > Salticus scenicus. The sequence continues at coordinate 318,673,055 of OZ005653.1, read as the reverse complement.
AATATATAAAATGATGAAATTTATTTATTAATTTAAGCAAAATATAAAATTATTTCTACCTATATTATTTATTTATTTTTCATTTTTAATAAAATTTTACATTCTTTATAAGTCAAAAACGATGAGGTTTTTGATTCCTTATTTATTTTAAATATAATATATTCTTTCCTTTATCTAATGTTTTTTCTTCTCTTCTTTTATTTTTTGGTCATTATTAAAAAAAAAAAAAAAAAAAAAAAAAAAAAAATCTGGAGTGACCCCACTCGACATTCCAAAAATTGAGTAATTAACGGTTTTGTAGATAAAGTAAAGTAAGAGGAGTTATTAAATAAACAAAAGAGAAAATTATATTAGGTAGTTTGAGTATTTTTCTTTATATGGTACACGAAGTTTAATTTAACGCTATCTTACCGAACACGTAGATCATAATGATAAAGAATATTTCGTTGTGTTCCTGTAAAAGCCTACAAATGCTAGATTCACCAAAATGCTTATAGTTAGTGCAACAGTGACTTATAAATTTTCAGCTTTATCGGATAAGGCATTTAGACGCTATCGCACTTTAAAATTTGAGCCTATATACCACAATGATAAAGAAATTTGCATTTCGTCCGTGTAAAAAGAATCTTAAATTCTAGATTCTCTAAAGTTGATAAAGTTCGTGTGACGGTGACGTATAACATGTATATAAATTTTCAGTTCATTTGAATAAGACATTTACTAGCTATCACACTTTAAATAATTTAATATGATGAACAATTTTTATTTGTGTTCCTGTAAAACTCGTTAAATGCTAGAGTCACGAAAATCTATACAGTTTGTGTGATGGTGACCTCAGTTTGTGTGATATGACTCGTATATAAATTTTCCACTCAAACGGATAAGGCATTTAGATGCTGTCGCACTTTAAATAATTTCACCCCATAGGCCATAATGATACAGAATTATTTGCTGTGCTGTAAAAAAAAAAAAAAAAAAAAAAAAAAAAGTGCCTAGATTCACCAAAACCTATACAGTTCGTGAAATTGTGACCTGTAATATGCGTATAATTTTTTTTGTTCAATTGAATAAGGCGTTTAGACCCCATTGCACTTTTTAAAATTTGGTCCCATAGGCCATAAAGATAAAGAATTTTTCTTTGTGTCCCTGTAAAAAAAATTAAGTGCTAGATTCATCAAAATCTACGCAGTTCTTGCAACTATTACCTATAATATGTGTATAAATTGTTTGCTCTTTTTAATAAGATGTTTGGACGCTATCGCACTTTATAAATTTGGCCCCAGAGGCCATAATGATAAAGAATTTTTATTTATATCCCTGTAAAACACTATATGTGTCAGATTTTCCAAAATCTATACAGATCGAGTAACTGTGACCTATAATATATGTATAAAATTTTTACTCAATTGAATGAGGCGTTTAGATGCTATCGCACTTTTAAGATTTTGGTCCCACAGGCCATAGTGATAAAGAATTTTTCTTTGTTTCCCTGTAAAAAAAACTCTAAGTGTCAGATTCACAAAAATCAATAGGGTTCGTGCTACGGTGACATACAACATGCGTACCAACTTACAGCGCATTCGAGCAAAGCGTTTTTAGACGCTAGCGTACGTATTGAAACACCAAAATCTCGAATTCGGATTTTCGACATGATTATAATACTTTCCTTTCATACGTTTGTTCGGAAAGTAATAAATTGACTAATTTTTTTTTTATCATATTTATATACCAAATTAATAAAAGCGCAGCCTGCTTTAGAAATAAAAGTAGAAGTAAATATTTTTCTTTAAAAAACATATATTAAATATAGATTTTTCTTTGCATACAATAGAGATGCTATATATTATATTAAGCAAAATGTAAAATGATTCCTGCTTTTTCTTGTTATTTTTATTTTATTTTATTATTTTTTATTTTTTACATTTTTCATGAAATTTTACGTATTGCTTATAAATTAATAAAATATTATAGTTTTAAAAAATTAAAGAACACGCTTTTATAAAAATGTGAACTAAAAAGCACAAAATATCTATCTTAGTATTAAAATTCAGGGTAAGAGAAAATCGTGTGAGTGACACACCTTAATATTTACATACATTTAAATCTTTAATTAAACTAACTTAGAATTAAACAAAAACCCTTTTTAAAAAATCTCCCCTGACGGGGATCGAACGCTTGACCGTCAGGTTCGTAGTGCGGCGCCTTACCTCGACGCCACGCTGTTCACGTAAAGAATGTATTTTTTTCACAATATAAATTTTTTGTTTGCTCCCAGAGAAGTTACAAACAAACATAGAAATATACATACATACAGGTGAAGCTAATAAAAGCGTGTTAAAAATAATAATAATGTATGTTATATTCTTTTACATTTTAAATTTCTTTTCTTTTTCTTCCATTTTTCTTTTCTTTTCTTCTTTCTTTATTATTATTATTATTATTATTATTATTAAATTTTAAATCATACTAATTTCTTTATCATATTTAATATCATGCTATTGATAATCAATAAAAACTCAGCCTGCTTTATAAATTAAAAATGACAGGGTAGGATATTTTCAGTTTCTTTTTCTTTCTATTATTATTATTATTTGTCATTTGAAAATGTCATATTATACTAGTTTCGTTATCAAAAATAAATAAATAACTCTTAATTTAAGCAAAATGGCTCTTGAGCAAACATGTTAGACTAAGAAAAATCTTGTCATAGTTCTAATTGAAGCAATTAGTAAGCTGCATAGAACAAAAGATAAAAAATATTGTCGAAGTAAATTATTTCAAAAATAACATAAAATTTAATTTAAATTTACATTTTTAAATGTTATTTTATTTAGATATTTTTGGAAGTAAAAATACTTTTAAAGTGTATAACTTATATATAATGTTTAAAAATTATTTTGATTATAATTCCATTGATTATTTTAAATCTTTCAAAAAATTTCGTTTATCTAGAAATGACAGACTTTCAAAGACTTGTTTGATACTGACCATGACTCATCATACTTCAAAATAAACATTGTATATATACTCATAATTTCACACCCGTTTTCTTTCATAACTTTTAAAAATTAACCTTTGGAGAAACGTTTGGAAAGTTTTCTGCTTTAAGCTAAAATAAAAATTTCTATTTGGAAATGATTTTATAGAACAAGGATCGACATATACATGTTTATATATGCTATTTTGATAAATACCACATTCACTTGCATATAAAGTTGTCCTACTGTACCACATTTCTTAAATATTTGTAGAAACTTTCTTGTAATTTCTGCTTTAACTAAAACAAAAATTTATATTCGGAAATACTGGCATAGGATTGGAATTGCTTTGAGTATATATATATATATATATATATATATATATATATAGTATTTTTTATTCTTCAACTCAGGCCTCTTCCACAATTTATTTCTGGGTGCGCCACTGTGCGCATAAACAAAAGTATTGGAAATTTGAGAATAAAAAATACACAAAAACAATGGGTTCACTATTCAGAAGTGTCCTCTAAATAAATTTCTACTACAATTAAATGAATAAGTTATAATTGAGAATTAAATGCTTATAAGTTTAATTAAACACTAAATTAAGAATAATTTTCATGGTAATTGACAATGTTAATAAATGTAAATTACCTATGAAAGTGTTCACCGAGTCACCGAGAAGATCTATTTAGAGAAAAAAAAAAATACTCAAAAATGAACTTTTTATGAACTTCGCTCCTTTTTAAAAATGAACTTGAGTTGAACGCGTTCATTTTTTTCAGACAGGAGTTTGAGCGCGAACTAGCTCGTTTTTTACACGATGAATTTGAGTTTGAACTAGCTCGTTTTTTTCGTGAACTTGCACAACACTGCCACCAACCCTTGTCTACATGAGTTACTAATGGGATCAGCCAACACCACCTGTAATAATGCCTCCGAGCTGAGCTCTACGTCACGAGAGATCGGCCGATTTCATCCAATCCCCACGATCGAACAGGCATCCTATGAAGTGTTGATTGGATAAAATCGGCCGATCTTCCATGACGTAGAGCTCAGTTCGGAGGCATTATTACAGGAGGTGTTGGATCAGCACAGAATCAAAAGGCTAAAAATGTAACACAAATAATATTGTTACCACTGCCTAAGTTTCTAGTTAATCTCTTAAAGGAATAAAAATCTATAACATTAATTCTAGGAAATAACTGAATAGGATTATATACAAGTACCTTTCGCTTTCGAATATGTTCTGCCAATTCAGTTGCTGACATCAGAAGTATCTTATTGCGGACAGGTGGTAAAGGTTCTTGCTTACCCAGGATAATTCTACCAATGATGTCAAACAATATGTACGTCAAAGGTCGAGTTATAGTCAAGATTATCCGTGTAAATTCAAGTATATAAGCCAGTGCCTATAGAAGGAAGAAAGAAAAACATTTTTTTTGTTATAGGATACTTTTTTAACTCAGCTTGTACAATTCTTGTATAAATTATCAAGTATTTAATCTTTAGAATGAAGATCTTGATCATGGAAGGGAAAATATGCATGTTACCATATGTACAGTCGGTAACAAAAGTGTCCGAACACTAGCAAAAATTCCTATGCAAAAAATGTACACTTCATACGGTTTTGTTAAATAAATCCTTATCGAATCATGTTCTTACACTGACTAAGAATAGGATTCGACAAGGATTTATTTAATAAAACAGTACAAAGTGTGCTTTTTTTACATAGGAATTTTTGCTAGTGTTCGGACACTTTTGTTACCGACTGTACACTAAGCGACAAAAAGAAAAAAAAAAAAAAAAAAAAAAAAAAAAAAGCCGCACTGCAGAAAATTTGACTTATACCTTTTTCATTTGTAATAACTTCAAAACTAATGGTTGAAACAAATAAAACTGTCATGTTTGCATAATATCAAAGAGATGAAATGATACATATGGACATTTTTGATTTAATAATTCACTTTATTACACTCTACGAAGTAATTATTAAAAATCTACATAAAACATTCTTTTTAAACGTAATATAATAAACATATACTTTGTACTGTATTATGATTTATTATATGATATAAAGTTATATTTTAATACATGAAATAAAACTATTTGTTTGTTAGATCTAAGCAATTTTTAATAAAAATATGTATTCTGCATTGAGTTATTGCACCTTTATATGGAATTACTGCTTTAATGTGCAATGGCATAGTATTATGCAGTGTTTTAATATAAATATAAAAAATTTCTCTGTGCCAAATATCATAAATAACTTTTTCTAGTCCTTGCAGAGTTGTAGGCTGCAATTTTTTAATCCTCACCCCTTTTTCACTCTTTTTTATAGACTGAACATTTTCGAGCGGATTGAGATTAGGGCTATTTCCAAGTCTGATGAAAACGAAATTCTACGATATTTTTTGTGGGATTTAACTTAAAGTGAAAAAAGATATAATTGCTTACAAAATTATAGGTGCTCATGGGATAGCATAGGTAGTTTTAACAATTTGAATCGAATAAACGCACCACAGATGCCCTTATAGTATGGTGCAATATCATCTTGAAATTCAGTTTGCGGGAAAGTCTGAGATACCTTCAAAATAGTCGGTTGGGCGCCGTTTTTATAATGGCCGCGTTTTATTTCGAGTTAATTGATCCCTTGAGCATAAAAATTTGCTCGACTCATTGAAAATTTATGCACCTCCGTACCATAATGTACCGAGAATGTGTCACTGTTTTATGAATGCAGTTTTCAATATTTCGGTCACATTTTTATCATCTGACTAGTTTCTTTTATCAGTCCTAAATAAAATAAACTTGACTCATCCGAGAAAACCAGTTCGGCCTAATAATTAACTGATAATTTTTTTAAATTTTTGTTCAACTGAAGTCTTGTTTTTTTTTTTTTTTTTTTTTAATTCTTTTCCTTAGTAATGACTTTTTTTGCAGATCTTCTGGTTACTCTGGTTCTGTCATACTTTGTTTAATTGTTCCTGCACTGTTTTTAAAGAAATTACTTTGCTATGCACTTTTTTTTAATCTTTTCTAAGTTATGAGCATGTACAAATCGATTTTTTTAAACTTTTGTTTCTTAACTTGCCCTCATCTCGCTTGGATGGGCAACATGGACGCCTAAAAACACATTTTCCGTTTAAACAGCCAAAAATTTTTATATGTTCCTACAAATCATTTCAGGGGTGGTGGCTGGGTTTTACGTCGCACTAGTGCTGCGCAGATGGACAATTGGCGACGGTCTGCGACACACCCCTAGAGGTGGTCCGGAGACATGCCATCACAATTTTGATCCTCCACGGAAGGGATGACTCTCCCGCTTCGGTGACCCCCAGAGGTATAATTTTTGATGGGAACATGGAGGACATTGCGACCACGACAGATTTTACGTGCACCAGCTACCATTAGTGTACACGACGGTCGTTGGACGGCTCGAGTACCGAACCCGCAATCTTCCAATTACGAGGCCGGCGCTCTACCGACTGGGCTACCGCGGCCCCAAATCATTTCAAGAATATTTCGTTAACATTTAATTAATTTGCCATCTCACGTATTAAAATATTTTTTGACTTTCATTCTAAAAGTAATACTTTTGTGGCATCGTTAAATGCCTTATACTTGCCATTTTTGAAATACTTTCTAAAATTATAATTTTCCTGACAGTTGCATTTTATTTTTAACACTGGGCTCAATTCTAAAGTGTACGTGGAGGGCGACGTAATAAAATCTGTTCAAAAATTTGCTTTTTAAATGATAAAATTGGCAGTTGCAAAAAGGAAAAAGGAAAATATCCAAGTGCGGCTTTTTTTTTTTTTGTCGCTTTGTGTATCTTGCTGTTGCAGTCAGCGACAGAAATTAAACATACACGATGTATGGTTGGTTAGTTGGTTTTAACTTCGCCCTAGTACTGCCCAATGGGCAATTGGCAACGGTCTGGAACGCATACCTAAGGATGGTCCGGAGACATATCATCACAATTTTGATTCTCTACGGAGGGGATGGCTCCCCCGCTCTGGTGACCCCCCGAGGCATACTTTTTATGGGAACACAGAGGACATTGCAGCCACGGCAGATTTTACGAGCACCAGCCATTATCAAAGTAAACGACGATCTTTCGCCAGCTCGAGTACCGAACCCGCAATTTCCCAATTACAAGCTCGGTGCTCTATCGACCGGGCTACCGCGACCCCACGATATGGGGAAGTGAGAGGTTATGTCATAATGTTAGTCCTGATTTCTACCTGCGTTCATAGTGGCATTTTTTCTTTTTATTATTATAATTATTATTATTTTTTTTTTCATATTTGAATTATATTTGGTTCATTTGTTAGATTCAGTTGGTCGATATAACTACGTTTCCAGTCCGTTTTTATATTACACATAATTTATTTCTCTTATACACACAAATATATACACATAGAAGCACAAATTCGTTTTTCTTCGTGCATTAATGATAATATTGCTAGCATAACCAAACTGAAAATCATACACTGTTAAAAATTTCTGTAAATTTAATGTAAATATTTATCCAGAGTCTCTGTAAATTTACTGTAATTCTTAAGTAAAAGTGAATAATCGAGATTCTCAATCTTTATTCTGTATTTTTACGTAATTTTATTATTTAATTAAAATTAAAAATGACTGTTTCTACTTTAGAAAAAGCATTTCAAGTCCGAAATATATTCTCACTAATAATTAATTAAATTAATATTAGTTATTAATAAAATAAGTTTTTTAACATCTCCTTTTATTTTTCTCTGTAATTTTACGCAAGATTTAAGATAATAGATTACACAGACTTTTCTGTTGAAATTTTTAACAGTGTAGAAAATTTGTTGACGCTTTTAAATGTTGTTCATAATCCAACAATTTGATGTCATATAATAAGCGGATAAGATGCAAACCCAATCCGATGATTCAAATGCCTTATCTACTAGCTAAAACCTTATCATACAATTTATAGATAATATACAAGAATATCCTAAATTTGTTGAATATATATACCTTTCCACTGGATATAATAGATGGAAGTGCTTTACTAAGTTTTACCATGTCGAGGAAAACTAAAAAAGTAAAAGCAGAAATTGTACATACAAGATGTACAGTCAGCCAAAAAAAAAACGCCCCCCCCACCTAATTTCGCCGTAAATTATCGTGGAAACATTTGACTGGTACCGATCGATTTGTAATAACGGTATAGTTACGGTATAGTTACATTTTGCCTAGGGGTCGTCTACATATTAAAACTGGCATTAACTTAATTTTCTTCAATGGCAACCCCTATTTTTGACTTCATATTCAGATTTCTGAGATCAAGGCGGTTCGGATAACATACCTATTTATACACTTTAAATTAGTTCTAAATAGAGTTACACGTGAAAATGTATTAGGGGTCCGTCTATACTTTTAGAAAATATAAATCATGATCTACCACCCGGTATACATTATTTATTAAGTTTCACACCGGAAAAAAATGTCAGAAATGTTAATTATAAAACAAAAAATGACTAATTCACAGAACTCTCTGAGTTAGTTTATGAATTAAAAGATTTTTATTGGTTTCTATTGATTAAACATCAAATGATCAAATAGTTTACTTCATACGAAGAAAATTAAATAGCTTGAATAGATATTAAAATATCTATCAAAAGAAAAAAAAAAAAAGGGTAAATGGTTTTAAATTTGTTTGAAAATTCAAAATTATTTTAACTCAAGCTGCCGTATAATTGTCTGATACGGTGGCACTCAACCTGTATCCCACGGCCGTTTCACAGTGACAATGGGAGTTTGTTCTGATACTGCAGTACTTTCATTTTCTTTAATTTAATTGACTTTTTAAAAATATTAAAACAGATTTTTTTTATTTTTTTTTTTTAATTAATTTTTTTTTTCATGACATTATTAAAAACATTTGCATAAATCTCCACGATATTCTTTTGCTTTTATATTTTATAATGTGTAACAAATTAATATGCAAAATAATAAATCCTACTACTTAATGGGATGTTCTAAAATTCTACTCTTAACACAGATACCGAAGTGGAGGGTGGGTGTAGAAAGGCTGACTACCCTTAATCTAAATCTTCAGTTGAAAAGGTCAAAATGTTGCATTACTCTATTTAAAAGAAAAAAAAAAGGATAACAGTGGGCTAAAAATACCCCGGAATAAATTAAAATGTTGTTTATTCTGGTTTTAGTCAGGTGATATCATTTGTGCTAAATAGCTGGATCCGCCCTCTCTTAAGCTCAGGTTCAGCTCATCATTAAAATATTGTTTTTAATATCTGCCGCACCAAAATGTTCAAAACACAAATGCTAATTTTCATATATTTTGAAATCTTCCCGTTTCAACTTTAAAAGCATTTAGATTAATTTATTTTATTTTGAATTTTTAAATTTAGACGATTAAAGTCTTTTAAATGAAATTTCAGGATTCTGTAAGATCAATATCTATATATTTGAAAGTAATAAAACTAGTCCTTCGTTTTAAATTTTTATTCCATAATAACTGTGACTTTGATTTCGTGATTAGGAAATTGAAAATAAATACTATTGAGCTATGTTCCAATAATAGACCTTATAAACTTAAAAAAAAAAAAAAAAAAAAAAAAATCACTATTTGATTCTGTATTTAGATTCACAATTGACTGTAGTATTCTGTATTAGTCACAACTGTATTGGATTCTGATACTTTTAATAGAAATTTGATATTTTATTATGTTACATTATGGGATAAATTTTAAATAACACAAAGCTTACAAACGGTACAGTAACCAAATGCAAATATGTCACAACAAAATTTAAACAGAAAATTCATGGTAAAAATTTTTTTTAAATTATTAAATATTCATAATAATAATAATAAAACGATTGTCGAATGCATAATTGCTGTTTCATGCAATCAGTTTCGCTGTACCGTGTTTTCTAAAACATGATATTTAACTAGAGGTGTACGTACTCTTGAATATTGAAATGCGAAAAAAAGTGTAACAGGGTTAAAATAGAATTTTAGCAGCGAAAAACTAGAAAAAGGTATTTAATACTTATGAAGAAAGATTTAACATATTAGGATCGGATATATTCCTCTCTTGTACCGTAAGCCACGCCTTTTCACAAATTTTCTAAAACTTTATAATATAAAACAAAATAATTTTGCATATTTGTAATTAAATCATTTAAGTTTTGTCTTCAATAATCGATGTAGTAAATACCATTGTGATTTATGCATACCAGCTTCACATATAGAGTCAAATAGAAATATGCAAATTAGTCTTTTATTTTAAATAGTGTTTCAGCGAATCAGAGGCGGGTTCTTTTCTTTTGAAATTCTTTCACAATCCCTCGCCTACATTGTGATAACTTTACAAAAATATGCCAATTTGTATAATAAACATTGAAATATTGCTTAGGAAACAATAAAAATAACATAAAGGTAAATTAAAATAGTTTTCTGTCAAATTATATACAAACATTTACTTATAGAGGATACAGATTATAACAAGTGACGGCCCCCTAACAGGAATAAAAAGTGAAATATCACTGTAACTCAAAAAATAATGTTAGGAACGAGCTGTAAAATTGGAAACCCATGTTTTTGATGATGCCCGTTCTATCCGTGCAAAAATTAACATAGGTCATAATTCATAATTTTTTAAATATGAATTTATTAATAATTTTCATAATTCAAAAAATGTCTTTTTAGCAAAAATTTGCATGGAATATGTTTGGGTCACTTCATTCTAACGAATAAAAAAAACAGAATTTAAATATCATAATTATTTCGGAAGATATGATTTAATGTTTGTCACATTCATTTAACATTAGCATCCCCAAACTTTGACAGCTTATAACTCTATAAAAAAAATGAGCGAAATCTATAAACTATACCATTTTCCGTGATGATTTGATCCAAAGAATTCAAATAAATTATAAAAAAGGGGAGTTACCATTGAAAAAAATGAAATTGATGTCAGTTTTAATATGTAGACGACCCCCTAAGTAAAATCTAACTATAACATTATAAACTAGACGTTATTACAAACTGATTGATACCAGTCGCATGTTTCTACGATAAATTACGGCGAAATTAGGTGGAGGGGGGCGTTTTTTTTTTTTTTTTTTTTTTTTTTTTTTTTGGCTGACTGTACAATTGATATCCGCTTTATACCTGAACAGTAAAATTTAAAAATGAATATAAAGCTGTTGCTATAGTTTTTACCTTCTCTTACCCATATATATGGTAGAGAAAGTATTACTTTTAAGTCAAAAAATTGACAAAATTGAGTTCTTGTTATATTTACATCTTTTGAGGTCCCTTGAATCAGAAAATAATGTTTTTAGCGGTTGGTCAGTGTGCGTGTCTGTTATTAGCATATCTCAAGGACAAATAGTAACAGAAAGTCCAAATTCGGTATTCTGAATCTGTATCATATGGGGATGCTAGACACTAAACTTTTCGTTGAGATCAAGTAAATGGTTCGTGTACAGGGACATCCAAGAGAATTTAAATTCATTACGTCTATGGCAGGGATGGAACGGACGCAGAACTCATACCACTATCAATGCAACGAAATTTTCTACTTCTTAAATCAACGATACTATACGTACAGTCGGTAACAAAAGTCTCCGAACACTAGCAAAAATTCCTATGTAAAAAAAGTACACTTAATACAGTTTTGTTAAATAAATCCTTGTCGAATCCTGTTTTTAGTCAGTCTAAGAGCATGATTCGATAAGGATTTATTTAACAAAACCGTATGAAGTGTACTTTTTTTACATAGGAATTTTTGCTAGTGTTCGGACACTTTTGTTACCGACTGTAGAGAAATTTCTTAAGCAAATACCGTTATGAGTTCTGCGCCCGTGTTCCATCCCTGCTATGGGCGAAATTGCAGGTAGGTACAGTTTAACGTCTGTAGGCTGAACTAAACAAAATGACAAATGAAGTTAACTGTTGCCTATTCAAAATGGCTGCCGCAATAGCATCCAAGTCTGTTGTAGGAGCTATATTGAGTAGACCAAAACATTGGCTAGTGCTGTGTTATTTTACTTATTCGACATTTATATGACAGCTTTGAGGCCTGTAGTTACAGTGACATTAGTCTCGAATGATACATATTGCATAATGTCACAAAACAGTGCAGAATTTCTTATATAACTTAATGGTAACGATTTTTGCTTCATGTATTTTTGCTTCATGTTTTTCCGCACATGTCATCTCCTCCTATATCATACCTACAAGCTTCAACGTGTATTATTAAAGGAAAACATGTTAATCAGTGCTAATGTATACCCCAAGTTACGATTTTAGCTGACGACGATGAAGCTCTGACATCATTTTGAAAGCTCCATGGATTAAACACATGGGATGATCCATACATTAAATTTGGTGATAATCAAATCAGCTCATCCTTCTTCAGATTGCTGGGCGGTTTACTAATTTCGTAGGAAATCTTGGAGTTTATATAAAGTTTTTAGTGTTAAAGTTTTGTTTCATGGCTGAATCCGGTGAGTTAGGAATAGTAGAAAAATTTGGACAAAAGATTTAATTTATTAATGGAATAGTCTCGTTCGTAAAAGTACACCGCGAATTTCGGTTGAGGATGTAGTGGTTTGCAAAGTTTCGGGAATTATTGAATTTGAACGGATTTTGTGGTGATTAGAATTAAGTTGAGTGGGTTTAACGGCCCTCTTCACTTACCGTAGTCGGAAGCCCGAGCCAATGTTATTCTATGGGTAAATTTTCTTTACAAATAACTTATCAACTAATACATATTTTTAAATTCTGTTTTCACATTCAGAAAATTCCCAACTGTTAAATTGACGGACCATTTTTAAAAAATGTATTTTTTTTAGTCTTTAATATTTTACTTTGAATGCAAAATGAAAAAAAATCTCATATTGAAAATTCGTATTTTGCAGCTTCAAAATAAAATATAAAATATTAAAAAAATAATTTTTTAAAAAAGATCCGTCAATTTAACAGCTGGGGATTTTCAGAATGTGAAAACAGAATTTAAAAATATGTATTAGTTAATAAGTTATTTGTAAAGAAAAATTTCCCATAGAATAACATTAGTTCGGCTTCCGGCGGCGGTGAGTGAAGAGGGCCCTTAACATAACTATAGCTACACAATTAGCAACTGGTGACGCTATGGGGTTCTCCTAAGGGGCTGACTGCATTACAATGTTGATAGTTGCGGAGGGATATCTCCCACAATTTGGTAACCCTCAAAGGTACTAATGGACTTTATTGGTTTTTTAGATTCGTCATCGATCGTTTTTCACTCTCACTTACAGTCGGCAGCAAAAGTATCCGAGCACTAGTAATAATCCCTATCTAAAAAAAGTACATTTAACACTGCATTGTTAACACGTTGAGCGCCAAGCAAATTCTTAAAATCCATTAAAATTCCATAATGATTCCTCCTGTAATAAATAAAAATTAAGCACATTTTTAATAAATTTTCAATCATTAAATGTAATATTTTTAGTTTTATATCCTATTTTACATCTGCCACCTATGGCTGACGCGGCTTTATATCATATTTGACACTGACAGCCACCGATGGCTGACTGGGCGCTCAACGTTTTAATTTTGTATTGGTATTGCTTTTACTTTCGGGGTAAAACTTTCACTGAAATGTTTGAAGTATAACATGTTCTGCACACTCCTAAAGTTTCAAGGTGATTCCTTCAGTACTTAGAGATATATGACAAAATGTCTAGAATCTAGAATGGCTAACATGGCGCTCAACGTGTTAAATAAATCCTTGTCGAGTCATGTTCTTAATCAGTCTAAGAACATGATTCGACAAGTATTTATTTAACAAAACAATATTAAGTGTACTTTTCTGATATCAGAATTATTGGCTAGTGCTCGGATACTTTTGCTGCCTACTGTATTTCTCAGTGAATTTCCCAAAGAATGCAGGTCACTGCACAGTACTAGTGCGGCGATAAACCCAACCGACCAGCCAACCAACCCAAAAAATTCAAATATTATCCCTTAGAATACAAATATTTTCCTATAATATAGAAACATAAATACGAAAATATTGTAGTTTTCCTTTTAGTGATCACGTGTGAAGGGTTTATGGTGTAACCAAGGCCGTATCCAGAAAAATTTTTCGGAGGAGGCCCAACTTTCACTCAGATGTTCGTTGTGCACCCGCACATATGTACACCAAGAGCGGGTGCATTAAAGTTCCCCCCCCCATCCAATCACCTTCACTTTAAAACAAATATAAGTTATTGCCTTAAAATTCTCATCTAGGCATATTAAAATGGTTATGCGCTATAAATAAGCTCGGTTACAACGCCGCATGGCGGCAAACAATGGAAATAATATTCCTAAAATCAGAAATGGCAAGAAAAGGTTTAATAATAATAATAATAATTCTAAAAAGTGCCTTGGTCCTAAAACTGATGGAACTAGTCCTTTAAAATGCACACGTCTCTGCTAGAGAGTTCTTTAATCCGTGATGTTACAAACCGCTGACAAACGGAGAAAATCCCCGAAAACTGGGCTCACGGTACTCCGGTTAATAAGGAGTCGAGCTTGTAATTGAAGGATTAAGTGTTCGATGCTGGAGCCATCCAAAGACTGTCATGTAGATTAATGGTATCTGGTGCACGTAAAATCTGTTGTGTCCTCCCTGTTTTGTAAATGTAATAGCTCAGGTACACTGAAGTTTAAGAAAAATCTCCTCCGTGAAAGTTCTAAATTGTGGTGGTACGATTACCCTAGAAATGAATTCTAGACCGTTGAGATGCTCTCTGTCTAGCTTTAGTGCAATGTTAAGTCCATTCAAATTCAACATTCCAAAAACTGACTGTTGTCCTAATTCAATGGTATGGCGCATGATTTATGTTCGAAATAACCATGTTTTAAATACTTTTTGTTTTTTTCAGATATAGCTTTTTTTTTATACAGCCAAGATATATCTTTCACATAAAAAAGGAAATCTAGTGCAGCTACGCTACCTGCTGGGCCATATACCCAAAAATCTAATCAACAAAAAATTTATATCTAAGTTTTCAAAAATAGTCTAATGGTGTTCAATGCATCTAAAACCATGTAAATACATTGAAAACTGGAAGTCTAAAAGTTTCCGAATCCAATACATTTTTCTCTTGTTATATGTGTAGAAGAAAATAATATATATATATATGTGGTTTTCTAATTAGATAATAATGCTTGCTTTAGATCATATTACCGGAAACATGTGGACCTGTGTGCTGGCGTCCACTAAACCTAGACATATTACATGTCTAGGTTTAGTGAACACATTAAGGTCTTCTCATATGGCTTACTGTTTAGCGTGGGTAGACGTGTCTTCTACAGACCCTGGGGCCATGCTTATACGCATTGCAGTTGCTGAAAATCTTCTGGTATGGCATACGTATCGAACTCATTTCTATATGTAACCAGGGTGTGTATCAACCAGGTGTCTCATGTGACACAGCGTAACTTCAACTGTGGATACACGCATACACGTCATTAGTGATTATCGTTTGAAAATTAAACAGTGCAGCGATGGCCTATCATCGAGTTCTACATCAGACTCAGATATGTCTGTTTTGTGACGATCGTAACAAAGATGTTTACATAACGTGTTGATTTTTTAAGGCCTGTCAGGGCAGTAGATAGACTTATTCTACTTGCATCACAGCTCACATCCACTTTCGTTTTAGGACTGTCTTAGATCCCTTCAGAGGTTTGTCGAACTCAGGGAGCCTTAGCTCCAACATTATGTATATGTATATATATATATATATATATATATATATATATATTTTATATTCCCTCTTCCCTTTCACTTGGCCTATGGTGCGAGCTGTGGTTCATACCAATGTAGGTACAATACCTTACTTCTTCTTTCGAGCGCAGGGAGCTACAAATACTTTTCTGACTTTATGTTGACCAATAATTGTTGTAATGTTTGGGGCTATACAATCGCATACGATTGATTTTTCCCCTGAGAGATTCGTTGTGGTAATCCTTTTGATTCCTTATGCGAATGTTATTCAGTTATAGGTGCATGGCGACGGATGACGGTAGTAGTGTAATAGTTTGAACGATGCAGATGACGCATGGTCACATATGGTGGCTTTTTCCGCAAGTGGGTTTAACACTTCGGTTTCCTTTTGGAAAACAAGGAAAATTGATACGGAATTTCTTTGACAGAACCTGTGGACTGCATGTACCCACTTAGAGTCTGGTCTAGTCAAAGCTCAGTCCGATTTGGGATTCTGGACATTCGTTTGAAAATCTGCCTCTTTGCAAATATGAATAATGAATGCCATACTCTATGATGTGATTACTGACATTTTTGCTTTAAGTAGGATTAGATAGTACCATTTTTCCTCACATGCCGTTCTGTAATGTAGACTTTATATTGGCTGTTTTTTTTTTTTTTTTTTTTGTTAGAATTTATACTCTATGGAAGGTATACTACGTGCATAACTAACAAAACTAGACGCTCCATATGCAACTGTGATCTTTGTTAATGACGAATCTTTTGTCTCACATGGAATTAAAACGCTATTTCTGGTAAGAGAAGTGTTTAAAAGAAAGGAGACACATTACAGTGTTCAACAATAAGTACCATAAAGATCTCTTTTTAGTGTTTTTTACGAAGAGCTAATATGCATTTTGGTAATTGGGACTTTACAAGACAGAAAATTGCTAATAAATAAGGTTTCACAAGCAAACAAACTAACAACGAAAAAAAGTTATTGTGGAGAAAAAATTCATTTTTTTACAATTTTTTTTCTGGTCAGTAGAACATGAAAAAAATTGTCTCAGACAATTTCGGGGGGGGGCTCGAGCCCCCAGAGCCCCCCCTCTGGATACGTCCCTGGGTGTAACACAGACAAAGTCCATTTAGGTTGTTATTTAGCTATTTGGGTTTAACGTCGCACTAGTATTGCACTGTGAGGTTTTCCATAGAAGATGACCATAACACAACTGACTTAGCTATCCGCGTTTGTAATGACCGATAGATGGCGCTTCCTCAACTGCAGTTGTTAGTAAATATAATAGCCACCACGTGTATTTATTGTTCTTTCTTGTTGTTCTATCATTGTTTCAGCGTGAAAGCTATCAGTGGTATGATAATTTCACCTTAGCCCACCAGAGGGCGAGCATTTCATTACAATAGCGGATAGCTAGCAAAACCTAACAAGCAGCAAAATGCTGTTTATATGGGTAAATTTAATTGTTATAATCACCCTGTATATTAAATCAATTTTCTGCAAAATTGTAAAGGAAATTAAAAAATATACCATTTTCCTAGAAGATGTACAATTTTTTCATTTAAGAGAACAATTCTTGACAACACCTGTAATGAAAGAAAAAACTGAAATTAATTATGTTTCCAAAAAAACATTTAAGTTATTAATTTCTGAAAGAGGAGAATAAATTTCGATTCTAGATACACATCGCTCTATTAAATTACAAAGCAACATTTAAATATTTTTTTGCAAACATTGTTAAAAAACAGTGAAAGAACAGTGAAGATTGAAATAAATTTCAGTGTTTTTTCAAACACGGATGGATGGTTGGGTTTTACGTCGTACTAGTGCTGCGCATATGGGCAATTGGTGACGGTCTGGGACACACCCCTAGAGGACGAGGTGGTCCGGAGACATGACATCACAATTTTGATCCTCCACGGAAGGGATGGCTCTCCCGCTTCGGTGACCCCCAGAGGTATAATTTTTGATGGGAACATGGAGGGCATTGCGGCCACGACAGATTTTACGTGCACCAGCCACCATTAGTGTACACGACGGTCTTTGGCCGGCTCAAGTACCGAACCCACAATCTTCCAATTACGAGGCCGACGCTCTACCGACTGGGCTACCGCGGCCCTTTTAAACGCGGACTAATTGTCCAGATTTTGGAAGAATTGTGTCAGAGAAGTTAGCATACGGCGTATAAGCATCTTAGATAAAGAGTAAACAAGATGTAGCCTATGTCTTTTGGTTTCGGTTTGTTAAATCAAGGAATGCCGGTATTAGGGTTGTAACAATGCTGCAGTTTCATAGCTGCCAATATTTTAATTTATTCCGGAGTATTTTTACCCACTCCTTTACAATTTGTGTCCAGTTTGCATTACTCCTTCTTGATGTGTCCTATTTTTTTTTTTTTAGAGTGTATATAAAAATGTATTGACAAAGGCACTCGAAAAACCATTTCCCATAGAAATACATACTGGCTTAATTTTACTTATTTCAGGGATGGAACACGGGCGCAGAATTCATACCACTATCAATGTAAGAAAATCTTCTACTTCTTAAATCAACGATATTATAGGTAGAGAAATTTCTTAAACGGATTCCGGTATGAATTCTGCGCCCGTGTTCCATCCCTGTTATTTTATCAATTTTTAAGTTTTTAACCTTTCAAATCACTTTAATTAAAAATCCTTTATTTTTTAATAGACATTATTTTTAATTGGATCTTACACATATTGTTTACATATAAATTTAAACAAATAACAATTAAATTCAGCTTACATTCTTTGTAAACAGAATTTTATTTAGTACGATAGGACTTATTTTAATCTATTCTTACTTACAGTAATTGTATTTAATTCTCTAGCATCGATTCATTTCTTAAAATTACTTTGGCATAGCTTTAGAATGAAATTTGGCGGTTTTTATATTGTTATTGTCATTTTGGCGGTGAATTAAAATGGGTATCGCAGTTGTGTAAGTAAAGGTCGTATTGAAAAATGTCCCAGCTACTTCGCTGCCAAATTTTTCAAATTTTGCCAGGGGGGTCTAATTCCAAAGCTATTCCATTTCTTTAGCACGATTTTCCATTTTTTTTTTTTTTCTTTTTTAATTATTAAAAAAGAAGAAGAAGTATGCACATTCTTTTCCCCCTTTTTTTTTTCTTTCTTTTTTTTTCTTTTTTTTTCTTTCATTTTTTTTTTTTTTTTTTTGACATAAAAAAAAAATCTGGAGTGACTCCACTCGACTTTCCGAACATTGAGTAATTAACAGTTTTGTAGATAAAGTAAAGAAAGAGGAGTTGTTAAACAAACCAAAGACAGAAAACCATAATAGAGTGTTTGAATATTTTTCTCCATCTATTACACGATGTTTTATTTAACGCTACTGAACTTTGAGCCCATAGATCATAATGATAAAGAATTTTTCGTTGTGTCCCTGTAAAAACCTATAAATGCTAGATTCACCAAAATGCTTATAGTTAGTGCAACAGTGATTTATAATACACATATAAATTTTCAGCTCAATTCAATAAGGCGTTTAGATGCTATCGTACTTTTAAAAATTTAGTCCCATATGCCATAACGATAAAGAATTTTTCTTTGTGTCCCTGTAAAAAAACTGTAAGTGCTAGATTCACCAAAATCTATACAGTTAGTTCAACTGTGATCTATAACATGTGTACAAATTTTTTGCTCAGATTAATAAGGCGTTTAGACGCTATCACACTTTTAAAAATTTGGCCCCATAGGCATAATGATAAAGAATTTTTCTTTGTGTCCCTGTAAAAAAACTATAAGTGCTAGATTCTCCAAAATCTATACAGATTGAGTATTTGTGACCTATAATATGTGTATAAATTTTTTGCTCAATTGGATAAGGCGTTTAGATGCTATCGCACTTTTAAGATTTTGGTCCCATAGGCCATAATGATAAAGAATTTTTCTTTGTGTCCCTGTAAAAAAACTATAAGTGCTAGATTCACCAAAATCTGTAGGGTTCGTACTATGGTGACTTACAATATGCGTACCAACTTTCAGGTTAATCGAACAAAGCGTTTAGACGCTAGCGTGTTCACTCACAGACATACACACATACACACATACATACACACATACATACACACATACACACACACATACATACATCATCGTAAAAATAGTGAAAACGGACTCAGGGGACCTCAAAACGTATAGAAACATCAAAATCTCGAATTCGGATTTTTGACATGATTACAATACTTTCCTCACTATAGTGTTCGGAAAGTAATATATTTAGATATTTATTTATATAATATAATATATTGCAATATAGTTTTATTAATAATTATATTATGTAAAAGTTTCTACATATTTGACATAATATTTTACGATAATTTAGGAAAATAAATAGTAAGATTACATTTTGGCAGGTACCCTGACATATTTAAGGTAGAAACATAAAATTGGCGACAATACAAAGTCGCAGATTGAAAGAAACAGTCCTGTCGTATAAAAAATACCTTATTTCAATCTGTAAAATATAATGAAACTGTAAAAAAGTTAATTTTATTTTTGATTTACTTAGAAGATTGAAAGGTTTCTACTAAAGAGCAGTGTTATTTGCATCATATTATGCAATCATTTCAATTAAATAATAGTTAAAAATAAAATAAGGAAAAAAAAAAAAAAAGTAGAAAAATACGTACTTGGCGCTAGTCACAAGGCGCTAGAAGAAACTTCATTACTCAGAATCCTTGAATCTTTCGAGTAAATGACCTCTATTCAGATCATAATTGAGGCCATCGTTGAAAGTGGCTGAGTAGTTTTTTTTTCTTCTGTAAAAGAATAAACCAAGAAAGTTAAACATTGAAGATAACAAATGTTAATTACGCATTTAGTAACACATAATAATATTTATGACCAATCGTTTCTCGTTTTTTCAAGAAAAGGAAATTTGAATAAATATAAAATTTAAATAAATTGTTGAACTGCTTTACAAATTACAATTTTTAGTCACAGAAAACAGTTTCATTACAAACACTTTCTTTATCGAAACTCTAGTTAAATAAATAAATAAATAAAAATCGTTTGGCATTAATTTATTCCATTTTAATGAAGTGTATTCTTCTGAATTTGAAAACACATTCAAATTTGAGAAATTCTTTAGAGTATTTGAAGTAAGTAACACAATTTTTAATTATTTTCCTTTATTAGTACACAATAATAAACAATATTATGATTTTATTAGTACACAATAATAATTAATTAGCATATAATAATATCATCGAAAAATATTTTTCAAATTCATTTTAACAATTTACATAAAAAAAGATTGTAAAATAGCTTACATAATTCGCACAGTTTTTATTTCAGGAAAGCTAGAATAAACTGCTAAATGAAAAGTTGCTAGATTTGAACTTGAACTGAATACGTTAAAAGAAGTTGAACTACCTACTTCCTTCTCTTTACGTCATAACGTAAGTTCAGTTCAGATATATCTTTAATTAAGAATATAAAAATAAAAATAAATAAAGCGTATTTTGTACAGGGGTGTTCAAATACTTTTGTAACAATTTTGAAAAAAAAAAATAAATAAATAAATAAAAGAGTAGAAAAGATAAGAATTTTATTATCTAGTATCTTCAATATTGATAGATAGCCTTTTTGCCGAACTGTGATATTACATATCTTGATTTCCAAGATTAAGAAAAAAAAAAAAAAAAAACTTAAAACATCAAAGTTGAAATTATTCTATTTTGTTAAAGTATCGTCAGAAAACGGTGATAAAAATATCTGCAATGATTTTGATTTTGAGTATCAGAAATGTCAGAGTCAAAAATAAAGGGGCGTTAGTTTTAATTTTTTTCTTTTAATTATTAAAATTTTCTTAAATATCTCGATAATCCCCAGCCTTGAACAGATAAATTTACACAACGGTCTTTGATCCATTAGAGAATATCTAATTATTAAAAAATTAGAATATTATAAAATATCTAATATTATATTATAAAATATGTAATTATTAGAAAAATAATATAAAATAAACAATTGCATCTTTTAGACATCACTTTTTATTAGCTATCTATAAAAATTTTGAAACTCTGGTACCAAAATTTCACAACAAAAATAAATAATTTAAAATAATTTGATTTGAAATTTGATAAATGATTTAATAACAAATCAGGGTGGCTACAGACCGCCTTCCCCCGCTCCCCGCTTGATTCGTCCACCAGTACATTTATATGATAATTTTGTACCTCATGCAATTCGACTATTAGGGAGGGCTTGAGGGAGGGGGAAATGGGGCAAAAAAAAAAAAAAAAAGAGTTACAGCGTTTGAAATTGGTTGGCATATTTAGATTTTAAGGCAAGGTAAATCGATTGCGGATATTTTCGAGTGTAAAATTATTATTATCGACGGAAAGGAAGGGGGGGGGGGGGGGAGCGAAGGGGCAAAGATGTAGAAAAATAACGGGAGTTTCGGAGAAAACGACGGAATACCCAGAACACCTTTATTTTCAATATTGGCGCTGTAATATTTTAAAATTTCGATATTTCAAATTCTAATGAGCGAGGAAGGTGTTGTAAGTTCCAAAACGGGGATAAGGCGCCACCGAGCGGGACTTTGCTAAAGTCAGAAATTTTAAAGATCATAAAATGGTGAGCGAACAGGCTGTTTCAGATATTGAAACGGGAAGAGGGCACCGCAGGCGTTACCGAGCGGGAATTACTGCGATTAAATTTTTTAATAAAGCTATTTTCACTATATGTCAATAAGCTGTTGTAAGACCTGAAATGGGAAAAGGGCGCCGCAGGCGCCACAAAGCGGGAGTTTTGTAAAGTCAGACTTTTCAAGAATTGCGAACCAGCTGGTCGCCGAAGGCGGCTAGTTTATAATAATAAAGGAAGACGACAGTCTCTCTGTCTCTTTGTCTGAGCATCTATACGTTCAGCCCCTACTGAACGCAGAACTACAAAATTTGACATACGGGTGCTCAGAAGCCTGCCCGAGTGCATAGTGAAAAAAAATTGAAAAATTTTAATTAGTTCCGGTTATATTAATTAAAACGTTGACCAACGTCTAATTAAAAAGCGAGCCGATCGTATTTTCCGCCCTCCAAGTAAAATTCAGCCCGTTCCTCAAAAGAAGAAACACAGAGAGAAAATTTCGCGCATTTTTGTAAAGTCATCCTGGCTTAACAGCTGCAGATATTGAAATACACCTATACCACGAGAAAGTGCATTTATTACCGATTCTTACGGTACATTTTTTTTTTTTTTTTTTTATTAAATACGGATTTTTTTTTTTTTTTTTTTTTTTTTAAGGGGTCTAAATTTCTGTTTTTTTCGATCGTCATTTTTGAATCGCCCTGTATGAAAGACAAATTGACCCCTTTCTTAACAACTGGTATATTTTGAAAGGTCATTTAATCCTCTTTCGAACCATATAAACATTTTTACAAAATACGGATTAGCGATCCATATTTTTTGATTTTACGAAACATCGATTTTTTCCCAAAACATTTTATAACTCAAAATCGTCTACAGATAAATCATTTCTTTCTTTTTGTATATAGATCTCGATTATACGAATCAGATTTCAAAAGATTGAGAGATTTTTTCAAAAACTGAATCCGTTATAAATTTTTAAATTTTCTGCATACCTGCAGTTTTTGATGACATTCTGAATCCGCGATTGCATTCGAACAACAGTGGAAACTCTCTTCAGTGATGCCAGATGGTCGAAAATTATTTCCTCAAATAGGTCTTCAAATTTCCCCAAATCAGGGTTTTTTTTTCGAAAAAATCCCCAACTTGATTTCTACTAAAAAGGAAAAAAAAAAAAAAAAAATCAAGCAGATTTAAGCTCAAATTTTTCCCCGAATGAAGGCAATTTTTGAAAAAAATCCCCAACTAACAATAAAGCTATTGAAAATCCCTGGTCGTAGGGATAAATCATCACGTTGCCAACATTGACAGAAAGTTGAAAAACTCTCCATATTTGTCCCCAAAAATTTTAGAATCCCCCCAAAAGTCCCTACAAACATTTGGTCCTCAAAATTGTTCCCAGAAGCCTCAAAAATTTCTAAAATGGGGACAAAATTCCCAATCTGGCATCACTGACTCTCTTTTAAGTTCGCAGACGATATTTCGAAAGTAGAGCGAAAGAGAAAGATCTTTTTCTGATTGAGGTCACATCTTTTTGGACTGCGATTAAAAATTGCAATTTTCAAAATTCTTCAATTTTCCTTTGTCGCACACGAAACTTATACAGAGTTTTTTATCCCAAGGCAAATAGTAGTTCAAATTTCATCGATTACGGAGAATAAACAAAAAATTTACAGTTTAATTGCAAATTAAATTTTATTCTAATACGCGTATTTCAAATTCTGATTCTGATTAAATTATTTTTAATTAAAACATCATTCAGAGGATATTTGTAAGTTCTTTTACATTATCGAAAATGGAATTCGAGATTTCACCTTATTTACACCGCCAAATACAAAAAACGCTAAGGACGACAGAAAAAATTTTAATTTTGTCAATTTGACAGCAAAATAACTCAATATAATATATGATACCTAATACATATCTATATCCAAATACAGGGATTAAAATCGGGAAATTATTTTCCTCGATTTTTAATAATTTTTTACAAAAAATTCAATGGGTGATTAACATTGGAAATCTTTTTCTTGCATCCACGGATGGTCAGTGACGTCACACTTCGCTTGCGTATTGGGTTTGGGCACTGATCGAATCGAAATAAAAATGTGAGTAAAACACCTTATAGTTTAGCTTTTATTTTGAGAGGACTGAACTGAAATGTTGTTCATTCTATCTCTTATAACTTTTTGAATTTACACGATATCTGTTTGGAGCCTTCAAATAAGTATCACAATACTTTAGCTTTAGGCTATTAAATTATGCAAATGAAATTTTTTAAAAGCTTGCACATGCGTAGTTAAAAATTATTTAGTAAAAAGATTCATATTTCTTAAGATATTTAACATTACTGCATTCTGATTGCAGTATGCTGTATCTAATATTGACAAGTTTCCCAAAAATTGCTTTGCGCTTGGTCTAATAGGCGAGACGTATTAATCCTGGACGATAGATCTAATGCCCCAGCCCTACCCACCCGCTCCTCGATGTCTTTTCTAGTCAATTTTGTCCGTTTATTACTTCCGGTGTGAGCCTTTTTTTTTTTTTTAACACACTTGACATTGTGAGTTCTTTTGGTTTTCGTCCCATGCTATTTCTATGGGTTTTTAGCTTCCCCCCCCCCTCTTTTTCTATATTCTAAAGTGCGGTGGTTTAAAGTGTTATAATTTAAAAAGTGGCAATTTGTTTTTCTTTCTTTCATCCTTTTTTTCTTTCAATAAAAGAAAAAAAAAACCTGTTATATTGCAATGAATGTGACAGCCGCGTAAAAAATTATATAGATAATTACAAGGATCTTCGTTATCACATGCTACAACGACAACCAAGACACATTTCAAAACATTATTTTTTACGGGGTGATCCAAAACATTTTGACTTTTGTTTAATTTTTTCTGGTCCTCTTTTTCTTTTCAGTACAAAACTTTTGATGAAATATATGAGGTATAATATGTTCTTTATACTTCCGAAGTTTCAAGATGATTTCTATGGAATTTTTCTATATAATTGAAAAGAATCTAAATTCGAAATTGTCTAAATACTTATATGGTAAATAGTGTATTATACATCACCTTGTTATCATTTCCAACTGCTAAGTTTCGTCCGGGAATTCTTTTTATATACATATTTTTATTAATCTTTGTATGTATTTAGATCAAGCAGTCAATGGGGCCCCAAACTGGGTTTATGCTTCAACTTAAGTGAAAGTTTAATTAGGCTTTGGTTATCATGAAGAATTATTCTGATAAAATGTTCGTGCATATCGCTCATCAGATGGCGTTGTTAAGCAGTTATTTTAGGGATTTATTTTCTAGTTTTACTTCAGTAATGTCAATATAATGTGGCAAAACTACACTAAGCAAAATGATAATTATGGGGGGGGGGATGTGCTGATTCAATTTTGTTCATTTTGTTTGTTTTTATCATTTAAAAAGAGTGGCACTGATACATATTTTGTGATGAATGCATTACCGTAATATTAAAATGATACTAGTGTCGCATTGAGGTAATCAATGCATCCAATATTATCCTCTAGTAATAAAAAGAACACATTTATGTTATTTAGATATATTAAAAGAAAATAAAAATATTTTTTATGACAACAATATTCTAGTTTATATATATATACGAGGGTTGATCCAAAAAAAAGTTTACAAGCAGAAGCATTTGAAACGTAATAATTGTGGAGCGAATATTTCCACCCAGGGTGGTTGACAGATGGCGCTAGTTGTCCTACAGCGGTTCTAAGAGTAAGTAGCGTCAGTACGCAGACACTTACGAGCGACAATAATGGCACGACGTCTAGAAAAGTGGTCTCGCATAGAGGTGGGAGCCGTAATTCGATTCTTATGAGCCAAGAATGTGGCCGCATCCGAAATTCAGAGACAAATCGTTGAGGTATACGGGGACAAAACAATGAGTAGACAACAGGTAGCGAAATGGTGTCGTGCATGACAATGCCAGGCCCCATACAGCTCGCCAGACTCAGGAATTGCTGCAAAGGTTCAAGTGGGAGGTCTGGAATCATCCCCATACAGCCCCGATTTGGCTCCAAGTGACTATTTCCTTTTTCAGGCGTTGAAGCGAAACTTATCCGGAACACGGTTCACCTCAGACGATGCAGTGAAAACAGCTGCCGAGAAATGGCTCAATGAGCAGGGCCCTGATTACTACCAAGACGGGATAAACAAGTTGGTCAAACGTTCTGACAAATGCCTAAACAGGTTTGGCGACTATGTGGAAAAGTGAAGGCCAGATGTGTCTCTTGATTCCCATTTGTATCTTGTTTCTATTGTTAATAAATACTTTTTCATTTGCCTTGTAAACTTTTTTTTGGATCACCCCTCGTATATATATCAAACATTATGACATCATTCGATGACATATCTGCGTGCATAGCAGAAAATTTTAAATATTTATTGTTTGCATTAAAGAGCATTTCACAAATGTTTGTTTTGACGATAAAAAATGCTTATTTTATTGTCAAATCATCGAATGATAAAACTTTATCTGTTGTTTTATAGCACATAAGAATTATGTTTCTCGACAAAATGTTTCTTCTAACATAAGGGTATATTTGAAATCCAAAAAGAAAATTTTCGAGCGATAAAAATAAACGAGCTTTTATGAGTTCTTTTTTATCATATATATATACAGTATTTCAACCATAAAAACAGAATTTGAAATTGTAGTAACAAATATAATTTTGAAAAAAAAAAAAAAAAAAACTCTTGCCTTTATGTTCCTTAGAACAATAATAGAGTAGTATTTCTTCCATATTACATATATTTTAATATTAGAGTAGTATTTCTTCTATATTTTATTTATAAGACATTATTGTTTTAAAAAAACTGAATCAATAATTTAATATAGAATTTCTACCAAGATTGTCAAATATTTATAAATGTTGTGGAAATGTAATAAATTTATTAAGGGGATTCAATGCCTAAACAAACATTTTTTTCTTTTAAATTATTATTAATTTTAATCCAAATATTTTGCTTATTATTAAATACTAGCAGGCTTTGCCCGCTTCGCTGGTCACTATATTTAAAGGAAACTCTTTTCTATATAGTTTTATGAAAAAAAGAGAAAATAATAATACTGAAATCGCTCAAAAGTTCGCTTTGGGCTCCCGCTACCTTCGGCAGCGCCTTGTTCGTCCTCGCATTCTGTGATATCTGTCCCTATTGCCTGCGACAATGACTTACCCGTGGGCTTCCATTTAGGTGCTTATCATATATGACAATTTCGATACGGACAGTATCGAAAATTTTGAAGTAGCCCTTTATATTTGAATCCTAGTTATATATGAGCAACATTATACGTGATGTACATAATATTTGCTTTCAAGTTATTCTCTATATTTATTTGATTTAATCGATCAACCATAGAATGACAGCAATTTCAAGCCAAATATAGTATTACAATATGCTATGATCGGCTACTTCTATCGCATGAGACAATTATTATTATTTTGTGGTTATATATACTTCATGCTTAGTTAATAGTAGTTGGTATATAGAAAAATAAATTAATTAATATGTAAACTTGATCATGGTACAGCCATAATGCCCTTGGCGACTTTTAAATTTTTGTTGCCTTTTTGGACCAAAATATAATTTATGCGATTATTGTTCCTATACGCAAGCGAAGTGTGACGTCACTGACCGTCCGTGGACGCAAGAAAATGATTTCCTATGTCAATCGCCCATTGGATTTTTTGTAAAAAATGATTAAAAATCGAAGAAAATTATTTCCCGATTTTAATCCCCATATTTGGGTACATATATGTATTAGTTATCATGTGCATGTGTTAGATTGAGTTATTTTGCTGTCAAATTGACAAAATTTTAATTTTAAATTTCAAAACTCTGTCATTCTTGGCGCTTATTGTATTTGGTGATCAAAAACGTAATACGAAAATATACATGCCAGATGTATATTTTCGTAATATGCATTGTACGAAATATTGTTTCATATTATTCATTACTGTCTTAAAATAAGTTGTTAAAATAACCATGATTTTTGAAAGGAATTAAATTATGTTTGCCAAATAATTTGGCGATTTTTTATTTTTCTACCAAGGATGACCGATATCAAATCTATTCCGCTACAACATATTAGTATCTTATATTAGATACTTTATTTAGACATTTGAAAACAAATTTGACTTCAAATTATGATAGAATATTTATCATTTCCCTTTTAATCAGTATATTAGTTGGATATTGTGTAAATATCATCCTTTGAAATGAAATGTTTGTGTTTTCAATCGAATATGGAAGTTTGGCATTTTTTTTTCTAGAGTTTTGAAATTAAAAATTCAAATTTTGTCAATTTTACAACAAAAATAACTTAATCTAATGCATGGACATGATAACTAATACGTATCTATACCTAAATACGGGGATTAAAATCGGGAAATATTTTTCCTCGATTTTTAATAATTTTTTACAAAAAATCCAATGGGCGTTTAACATAGGAAATATTTTTCTTGCATCCACGAACGGCCAGTGACGTCATCACTTCGCTTGCGTATTTCTTTCTATCTTTTCCTTGGCGAAAAATGTCCGGTCTACTTCAGCATCAAAATTATAAAAAAAATTGTCAAGAATTATCAATAAGAAAATACCTTTAATATATTGCTGAATTAGCGTTTATGCCAAGCGTGTTTCATCCGCCATACTAAAAAAAAAAAAAAAAAAAAAAAAAAAAAATTGAAGTTGAGGTATATAAAAAAATGCTGTGAAATAAAATTCAGAAGAAATATGTTAGATTTGTAATATTACTATTTCATTTTAAAATTATAAAGTGTCATTTTCTCATCGACCAATTTAACATTTAGTAATTTCTTACTTTTCGCGTGAAAGCATATTTCATTTTATGCTGAAAACAATAAATAAATACATCTCGTAAACTTTTTTTGGCAACAACTAAAAATTTAAATGGCTTATATTAAGTCAATATAAGTCAATAATAAGTTTATTATTTTCATATTTTAATTAATTTTAAAGATTTTTTCAATTTTTTTTTTCCTAAACCATCCCTGACCTATAAGGAAAAAAACAAAAAAAGAATGATTGAAATCGGTCAAGCCGTTTACGATTTTATAAATAACATACAGACAAACATTCATTTTTATATATATAGATTAGTTGGGCCTGCGTCCGCCTACCCTCGGTTTTTACACACGAATTTCCATCCTTGCCACGTCAACTCAAATCACTAAGCATTAGCTTTTGTATTATAATAGTTGCATGTTTTAGAACCCAACTGGCTCTAAGAAATAAAAAAAGGACATCATAATCCTTTAATTTGGTTAACTTAAATAAATATATTTATTATTCAGGTACAAATAAATTTGATTCTTTTTATATAAAAAATAAAATAAATAAATAAAGTATAATTTTCTATTTTTGTCATCAACATGCTTAAAAAAGAAAATGAAAATGGAATTTTTATTTAATAACTTTTGAATAAATTAAG
The DNA here is from genome assembly GCA_963930645.1 of Salticus scenicus. Lineage (NCBI taxonomy): Eukaryota > Metazoa > Arthropoda > Arachnida > Araneae > Salticidae > Salticus > Salticus scenicus. Next base: position 318,643,195 of record OZ005653.1, on the reverse strand, counting down.
CTATTGAACTAAAATATACAGCATTAACTAAATTTTGTTTACCAATTTTCGAGGTGAAACACAGACGATGATGACGGCGTGAAATTGTCTGACTGAAAGCTTATAATCTTGTCGTACTAATAATATTTAAATATTTTTATTTATTTTTAAGAATTTTTAACTACAAAAATTTCAGCACGTTTTGAATCAAATAATATATTTTACCATAATAGCCTTCGTATTGGCGACATTTGAAATTTTGATGTGGCTCTATTATTTTATGCTAAAGAATAAACATCCGCGACATTCATTTAAAAAATAGTTATGTGCTAAAATTATTAATAAATTACATAGTATTGGTGTGTGTGTGGGGGGGGGGGGGAATATCGAAAGAAAAATAATAATCTAGTAAATTATCCATATCCAGACTGTGTGACTAGATTATTTTATTTAAAAAAAAATGCATTTTTAGAAACTACTTCTGTAAACGCCATTTTAACCAAACCTAACCTTATGTTAAAAGTATAAATAGAACATGAAGTACTGCCATAAAAAACAAACAAACAACAACAACAACAACAAAAAAAAAAAAAAAAAAATCACAAGGGTGAAACAGTGCTTATAGCATATTGTAATAATATATTTGGCATGAAATTGCTATCATTTTATTTTCCAAAGGATACAGGCAGTAAGACATAGGAAATAACGTGACAATAAACAATATGTGTAATGCGTATAATGTTGTTCATATGTAATTTCGATTTAAATATGAAAGTGCTACTTTGATTTTTCAAATCCTTTAGTTCACACTCTCCCTATATTATATATCTTGTACAAATCTTGCAATCGATTTTTAACTAACTTCCCGACTAGCTAGAAATTTGAAACTTCCAGGATCGCCCAGAACACAGTGACAACACAATACTTGGAAGTCCGATTTTCGAATTTTTTATTAGTTTTCTTATAATTAATTAAAATATGACAATAATAACATCCTAATAGCGTTAAAATAGCCATTAAAATACAGTAGAACTTGGATAATTCGAAGATAAAGGGACCAGAGAAAAATTCGAAATATCCAAAAATTCGAATTACATATACTATTTTGTCAAAAAGAAAAGATAAATTAAAAATATAAAACTCTATGATCAAAGATTTAACATATAAACTTTATATCTAAGAATACTGCATCATTAAGCCCCTCCTATTTAATCAATATTTTTTTACGAGCTTAATTATTCAACACATTTTTAAAATAGTCAGATATTTTTTATTGCTTCTTCAAGTACAATCTTTGTGTCATAACATATGACTTCAACCCATCAATTGATACAAAAACAGAATCTCCTACAATAGACATGACTTTCAATAAAAAAAACCCCTCGAAGTTCATGTATATGGACCATATCTTGTGATGCACTACACTGTAAAAAATATATCCTATTTGCTGCCAGAAATTCTCTGTAATTTGAGAAAATACGTGTAATTTATGAAAAAGTTACGTTGTCAGAGCGTATTTTCTCAAATTACAGAGAATTTCTGGCAGTAAATAAGACATATTTTTTAAAGTGTAGGTAGGAAATACTCTTGTATTTCTTTATTCTTCTTTTGAAAGACTGTTAAAAAAATAATGCACTTTAGCTGAGAAAAATCCCGGGAACAAATTTTACTGCAATATTATAAAGGTAATCGTATGAAAAATTCAAATTATCCATGATTTTTTAACATTATTTTAATACAAAATTCAAGGGACCGACTAAAAAATTCGAATTATCCAGAATTTCGAATTAAACAAGTTCGAATTATTCAAGTTTCACTGTATTAGCTATAATTTAATTGTTGACAAAAAAAATTTACGAGTTCATTTTCTTTCGACATAAAAATAAATACATTTAATTAAACGTAAACATAAAAATTATATAAAGTTAAATTACGCATCTCACAAAAATTGACGTCATTATCACTTTAAAAATTTTATGCATATTGATAAGAGCTCTATGATTCACCAGAAAATTTAAAACATGGTATATAAAAGTTTTTTTAAATCTTATAATTATTTTTGTTTCTTTTATTTGTTTATGTTATCTTGTTTATTTTACTTGTTTTTCGATACTGTTTGTTTCACAACTGTCATTTGATATGCACCCAAATTGAAATCCACGAGTGCTTATCGTTGTCGCAGACAATAGAGACACGGACCTGAGATTTTGCTGATGATGAAGCTGCTGCTGAAAACAGCGGGGATATGAAGCCAGGTTTTGAGCAATTTCAGCGCGTTTTCTTTTTAGTTTTTATTTATAAAGCTGTATCAAAAATAGCAATTCTTTTTTTAAAAAAAATTCATTTAAATATAGTGATCGGCGAAGCGGGCAAAGCTTTCTAGTCTATCTATAATAATAAAAGATGTCTGTCTGTCTGAGCATCTATACGTTCAGTTTTGTGTAGACCATCCAATATGGCGACATTCCTTTGCGAATAATTTTTTCAAAAAACGTCATCTGATTTTATGAACAAATAAAAGACAAACAGGCGTTGTGTATGCATTACTTAAAATTTAAAGTTTATATATCTGTCACAACGTCACTGAATGGCTTCCTATTGAGACAAAAAAAGTTTCTGTTGTCTTAATTGCCAGCTAAATAATTTTGTATTTGGTGATTGGCCACAAAAATGCCGTATCGTATTTGTCAATCGGCCATAAAAACGCATATGTTGCATTAGTTGACAGTGGAAAAATTACATTTTCCTGAACTCCAATTCAAAAACGTTTGAGTTAAAAAAAAAAAAAAAAAAAAAAAAACTTCTAAAAAATCAATGTACTTGAAATGGACCTTTGACGAAAATAAGAAAATATATAAAAGATACTGCACAAAAATCGGCAAACTTGAAATTTAAAAAGGATGAACTTTAAATAGATCTTTTATAAAAAATCGAATGATTTTCTAAATTTTTTTTTTTTGAAAAATTCGAGAGTTGACGATGCTCTACTTTACTTCACTACTAGTATTTATAAATTTACATGTATTTAATTTACTATTTATAGATTACATAACTTTTGTAATATGTTTATTCTATTGAAAAAGTCAAAGATTTCTTTACTAAAATAGTAGTGGAAGGCATATGGGCAGCAGCAACTCCGTATAAATACAAACAAAAGCTGGAGGGGACAGGGGGATGAGCAAAGACTCACAGATAAACTGAATTGATAAAAAAATTTCAACAATGTTAGGAAGTGTAAAATTAAATTTTCATTCAATACACTACAAAAGAGTGTATATATATATATATTTCTGTAAAGTTTTATTTGTACAGAGTAAGAAGAGAGAGAATTTTCGAGGGGGTGACGTCCCGGTAATTGTATTCAAGATTCATGATTTTGCCCTTCTCTTCTTCTCTCCGTTACCTTTAAAAAGAAAATTTAGATTTTTTAAATTTTCTTATTTAATTTAAGAAAGTTCCTATGGTGGAAATTCACATGTGCATCAGCAAAAACTATTTCCTTCTTACTTACCGAAAAGAGGGGGGGGGGGGGGCATACCTGAAAGGGATTAATTTAAAATTCAACAATGTATGAAGACTCCAAAAATAAATTGACATTTAAACAATTATTTCTAATCTAGAACCTGTCGGACACACAGATATTTTTCTCTCTTATTTTAAACAGAATCACTCTTCCCCTCCTTTCCGTTTATCTTATGAATAATTGAGTTAAAATTATTTTCAAACTATTAAAAACCAACCTAAAAGGAATACAGTCGGTAACAAAAGTGTCCGTACACTCGCGAAAATTACTATGTAAAAAAAATACACTTCATACGGTTTTGTTAAATAAATCCTTCTCGAATCCTGATGTTCTTAGTCAGTGTAATAACATGATTCGATAAGGATTTATTTAACAAAACCGTATGAAGTGTACTTTTTTTACATAGGAATTTTTGCTAGTGTTCGGACACTTTTGTTACCGACTGTACATTTTGATAAAATGGCATCTGTTAATGTAAAAGTAAATTAAAACTTTAATATTTGGTTCCTTGAAATCAAATTACAGTAAAGGATTTAAGGGAGATTGAATTAATTGCCGAAATGTCAGTGGAAGCCCTCTGTTGAGACTCAAAACCGTTTTGGGTTCCGTCTGTGTGCTTGCTTGTTTGTCTGTCTCTCTGTCGCGCAATAGCGGCCGCAAAAATCACGCTATTGACTTGAAATTTCGTACACATGTTCATGAGCCCCACAGAATCAGGTGTATAGTTTTGGGTGTGTATTCCATTTGTAGTTGTGTACTGGGACACGCCAAAGATCATTACGGCCTAAGGGAGAAACTTGTATGTTGCGCGATAGCGACCGCAAAAATCACGCTATTGACTTGCAATTTGGTACACATAGTCATGACACGAATGGAATTAGCTGCATAGTTTTAGGTGTGTATTACATTTGTAGTTCGTGTACAGGGACACGGCAAAAGTTTTCTTATCATTACGGCCAATGGGAAGAATTTGTATGTACCGTGATATAGCCACCGCAAGAATCAAGCTATTGACTTTCAATTTTTGCGAAATGTCAGTGGAAGCCCTCTGTTAAGACTCAAAAATATTTTGGGTTCCGTCTGATTGTTTGTCTGTCTCTCGTGCGATAGTCGCCACAAAAATCATGGTATTGACTTGAAATTTCGTACACATGTTCATGAGCCCCACAGAATCAGCTGTATAGTTTTTGGTGTATATTCCATTTGCAGTTCGTGGACGCGAATTTCCACATTGTGCTTGGATGGACCAAATCTAGCCAAATTTTGGCAAAAAATGCCTTGAAGCATAGCTGATGAATTACAAAATATGGTAACGAGTCATCTTGTTGGATTGTAACATAGTGCGCCTGTTCTCATGTTGTTTGTTATTATAGTGGAAAATAATTTAATTTCTTATGAAATTATGCTTAATTGGTGTGAATGTTGATTTAATTTCTTATCATGTTTTTTCTGTGAGGTGAGTAATAAATAGTACAGTAACATACAGTGGTGTATCCAGGATTTTTCCAAGGGGGGGGGGGTGTCCTTCCGAATTTTTAATTAAGTTAAATTAAGTTTATTTTGAATTAAGTTTAACAATCTTTTAAAATATCATAATTACTTGCCGAAAATAAGAGTAAGAAAATGAAAAATAGTAAAACAAACTCACCAATTAGAAGATCAAACTAAAAAATATTTAATTAGCGACGAATAACGTAGAGCCTGTACAAACTGCTACACAAAACATAAAATTCAATACATAGTTACGCAAAATATTTCATTGAATTTTCTTATTTACAGAGCGAAGTCTAATCGACGAGAAGTTTTCGCTAGTTCTTCTACTGTTGGGGTATTGTTTGGTTCACTCCTTCAAGGTCACCCCTTCCCCATATGGTCGACCCCCCTCTTGTCCTTGAGTATGAACTCGTAAAGGTGAAATCCTTTCAGAGAATTGTTTTCAGGGGAAACATGTTTCGCGCCGTGCAAATGAAGTGGTTTAGTTATTTTCAGGAGTGTTTATCGCAGAGTAATGAAAAAAAAAGTTAGTCATGATTTTAAACTACTTCGTAGAAAAAAATATTCTACGCTTTCCATACATTTTTTCCACCTGAAATGTGAAAAAAATGTAAGGAACAGCCTAATTTTTCTTATCATACATTTTGTCAAGGGGGGGGGGGGGGTTGCATACGCCACTGGTAACATATAAGACTTATAAATCTAAAATGTAGTGTAATGCCTTTTCATTTAATAAATATATATTTGTATCATATATTGTTCATAAATATTTAATAATGATTATTATTGAGCATGCACAATGTAGAAGATGTCTTTCGTAAATTATTTTTTGGGAGTCTTGATGCTGTAAATTTCTTTAAACTTAAAACTGTTTCGAACATTCGACAAGTATAAATTATGTGAATAGTATAAATGATTTTTTATTTATTACAGTGGTTTTAAGAAACACAATACTCATTGCTTAATATTTATTGGGAATATAAAATTTATTTGGAATGAAACGTGACTATACAAAATTTTGCAAACAAAAACAGTTTTTCATTCTTATTTTAAGTTTCTTCAAAAATATCAGAGTAAGAATAATTTCAAGAATCTTTCATTTATCTACATTAGTTTTATTATTTTTTAATGTTCTATACAATATTCAGGCATTCTTTCACATTGCTAGAACAATTAAATAAAAAAAATATCCATACTCACCGAGACTTTATCATTTACTGGTGTTTCATTTCTTATGTTAGTTTTAATAAACCTAATATTTTTAAAAAAAGGTATGAAATGTTTTTATTCATTCTTTTCTTATTTATTTGTATGCAATACTTGTTATATACATCTTCTTTTCTAGGTCAGATTTGAATGTAAACTACTCTTCTTTTCTTTTGCCAGATGGCTGGGCTGCATTTCTCAAGGCACTAAATATCAATTGTGTTTTGAAAGTGCATGCTTGCTAGCACATATTTTAATTTTCCCAGGTGCCTTAGAAGAGGATTTATACAAGTGTAATTTCGTTCCTAATTAAAATGATTTTCAAGAATTTAATACAGGTAGATTATTATTCATTTATCTTGGATCTATAAACTTTATATAAGAAAGAATTTTATTATTATAAAAATTGGGTAGATATGATTGACTGTTGCATTTAGAAAAAAAATAGACTTTGAAGTACTGTTACATATAAATAATTAATGGGTTGTGTTCCCAAAAAATGTTTGCATTTAGAAAAACTTTAGCTTTGAAAAAAGTTTTATAAATAATGTGTTGTATTATTGACTTAAAAGTTTCAAGATTTTAAGTAAGTGCTTAAGTTTGGTTGCTAGTTTAGAAAATAAATAAACAAACTTTGAAGAACTGTTATATAACTTAATAATAAGTATATTAAAATATTTTATTTAAAAGTATAGCTGAAATAAAATATGTAAACATGAATTAATTTATTTAAATTTATATACATACATGTATTGTTTATTTCCTTTTAGAATGTACAATATACCCATTATGAAATGTGATATTTATTGTTAGTGTTTAATTATAATATTGAAAATGTATTTTCTTATTAATTTCAATATATTTCTTATATAATTTCTATAAGTTTAAGAATTGTGTATGAATAACCAATTAAATATAAAAATCCTTAACAGGTTGGTTCTTAAAAATATCAAACTTTGAGTAATGCTAAGCTATTAATTAAAAAAGATTTTTTTTTTTTTTCACTTATTTCTTTTTTGTTCTGTTTATATTCACTGTGTATAAATATTATTTGTAACATGAAATAATAGATACTATTTATTTACTGATGCTTTCTGTTAAAATTTCTTGTAAATTGAAAATATGAACTTTAAAAAATATATAGGAGACACCTTGGTGTTACTTTAAAGGATTTCTTTTTAAATCCCATTACAATCATTTATGTTTTGTCCAATAAAAGTTTATTTACACATTGAAAAAATGCTTTCAATCTTCAAATACACTGTTAAACATATTGCACTTTTACTTAGTGTGTATTGTGTACTGAAATATATTTATTTTAGTAAATTAATTTATCTTTTGTGTCATCCAAAAATGCAAGTAAAATTTGCAGAAATGTTTACTTTGTATCACATTATTTATTTATTTGCACACATGTTTATTTAGTTTGGATACTATGACACAAAATAAACATTTACTTATACTTTATGTACTGTTTTAGATTGTACGAGGCAAAAGATAAATCAATTTATTGAAATAAATACATTTCCATATATCTGTACTGATAAGCATAAAGGATTTAAGTCCATATTCTTGATTTTTCAGGAGACGAAAAATAAAATTAAACTAAAAACTAATCAGAAGAATCGATTAGGAAAAGGGTATTTTGTTGACTTATACCCCTTATACCATTCAGTGATTGTCAACCTTTATTTAATAACGGGAAAAAATTGAATTAAATATTTTATACCATACATGAATGGTAAATTTCTGACTTGAACCTTCTTTTACCAATGGATTTTCTCAAAGACTAAATGACATAGACTTAAATTCTTTATACCAATCGATTGAGAATTTTTTTCTGAGTCTGACTGTGTACTTAACTCAAAATCGACATTTTTGGACTTAAATCCTTTATACTCATCAGTACAGATATAATACAAACTCAGTAAAAATGTGATTTACATCAATAATTTTTAAATCAACTTATAAGACTAGTTTAGAAAAGTATATATACGTATATTTTTGACAAATAAGTAAATGGAAATCATTTATAAAAACTTTCTGGTATGAAATCTCTGTTGAAAATAACTGAGACTTTGCACCTATGTTTATTTAACTGTATAATTTGAAAAGTAAAAACATTCAGAGTGTATATGTACTTTATTAAACAAAGCAAAAGTAATTATAATGGAATTTAAAAACAAATCTTTTAAAGTAACACCGAGGTGTCATAGGAATTTTTATATTAAATTTCTTTTAAAATCCATATTTTGAATTTATGAGAGTTATGTATGAAAAAGCATCAATAAGTACATTTTATATATCTTTTCATGTTAAAATTAATATTCACATTTGCAAATGATGAAAATAAAAGAAGATATCTTTTTTTAAATTAATAAAGTGTCACTCCAAATTTCATATATGAATGTTTTCAAGATGCCCCATATATAGCAAATTCATATAGCTATAAAATCAGGGCTCGCGATGGTGTGGCACTGTCACCAATTTTAATGAATGGGATGCAGAATTTTTGAAATTGCGGGTCCCAAAGATCCACATTTTTTTTTTTTTTTTTTTTTTCCCCTCCCAAAAAATATCCTTTATTCTAAAACAGTAATTTTCTTTTATTTAATTTTGTATCTTCAAAGCAATTTATTTTACTGGGCTACTTAGCTGTAAATTTAGAATAGGAGAAAGATTAGTGTTTCCCCCTTCAAAAGCAAACTAATCACCAATGGCTGCATCTGCTCCACTCATTAAAAGGATGACATCACTTTTCTCCCTTGCCTTGCACATTTTGTCTGTCAGAGCATGTGCGAAGTGACTGAAATCTGGCATTGGCATAAAGTGAGAATAGACTAGAGTTGCAATTTTTTTTTTTTTGAAGGGGGGGGGGGGATTTGTTTAGTTAGAAGAATCAATCTGATCAGAATTTGCAGTATTATCAAATGTTATTTCATGAAAATAAATAAATGGTCTTTTGAATAAATTTTAAAATACAATATAGTATTGATTATCTGGGCATCTATTCTCCGACCAGACTATACTTCAATTCCGAGTGTGGCAATCGTTATTTTGATCACGTGACGCCGCATTCCAATTTTTGATTTGATGACTGTCGTCGTTTAAGGACGGTCACTATGGCAGTTGGATCGGAGAATAGATATCCTGGAATTTCAAAATCTGGAATCGTTTTGATTTTTTTTTTTCTTCTTCCACGATTTAAAAAATATTCCTATTTAAAACCAGAACTTACTTCATCCAAAAAGAAAGAGAAGAAAGAAAAAGAGAAACATCCAAATAAACCAAGCCTTTTATAATGTATTTCAAAAATCGGAAAATAAAGTAGAATTTCTTTTTCTCTGAAAATGGTCAAGGTATTTACGGTCTCTCCGGAACCCTGGGGTTTTGCGACCAACCACATAAAAATTTTTCTTAGTGTTCTATTTCAGGGTTTTTTAATTTCTTGTTAAAACAGTTTTACTTTTTAAAAGTAAAGAAAAATAAAATTTTTTCTTTTAACGTTTTGCTCTTAGGATCAAGTCACTATTACATTTAGTGGCACCGATAACGTGGCAGCTAGCAGCCAAGCCACGCTTGCCGAGGCCAGTTTCTGAAACAAAATCTGTGTAAAAGCGCATATAGAGACTGAGGATGATGAAATTTTTTTCCAAACTTCCAAAGATGAGGGAGGAGGGGGGTACATTGGGTATTCAAAGAACTGGGTTTCCTCATGTTTTGCAGTGAAGATTGGTTTAAGACAGCAATTAGGGGGCTGGTAACAAACTGAGCAAAGTTAAAAATGTTTGTGAACACCCTGTATCGTTAAGTGAACGGAATGAACTGTAACTTTAGGATATAATAATATAGACACAGTTCAATTTTTGGATGAATTTGTGTGACGATAGCAAGTTAAATAACGGAGATATAAGCGTTTATTTTAAAACTAAAAAAAATCAACATGTTTTTTATTTATAATATACAGAGTTTTTAACGAAAATTATTCCCACTTCCAGATAAGTTGGAAAAACACTTTTAAAACAATATACCGCAATCAGAATACAAATATCTTAAATGTCTCATGAAATATGAACATTTTTATGAAAAACGTTTTTACTGTGCATGTGTGAATGTTAAAACATTTTTTATTGCATAGGTTGAAAGCTAGATGTATTGGACAACTTTTATCAAAAGTGCATTTGAGTAGAATAAAAAATAAGCAAATTGTACAAAAAAGAATGAGCTAGATTTTAGATGTTTTCCAAAAGTTGAAATTTCTTAAGGGTTTTTTCTCATGCCGCGTAATTAATTTGAAGATCCAATTATTTCAACCATGCTCCAAATGTACTTTTTTGTGAAAAACCCCTTATAAGCTTGTAACTCTAACATATTTGAGTTTATTTTCTATGATTTGTGAGATCATAGGGGTTTTTTCCCAAAAAACAAGAATTAATAAAAATAATATTAAAAAATATATATTTTATTAAAGAAACTTACATTTACCAGGTAAGTTACTTCTTAAAGACATTTGTAAAAAAAAAAAAAAGTATAGGATCCGCAGGATCGGAAGTATTCAGGATTTTGGAAATTTCTGGATTTTAGATTTTTTTTTATTATTATTATTATTATTATTATTAATTTTCCTGAATTATAAAACATAACTCACTAACAATAGAACATATAAAGAAAAACTTGCCTTTTGCTCATGTCATTTAGTTGAAAAATCTAAAAATTCTTTTTTTATTTTTTTTTATAATAAAATAAAAGCTTAATATTTTAGATGTGTTATTTAGAATCCATTTTAAGTATCAAAATAACGTATTAAATTAATTTCATTTGGGATATTTCATACATAAGCTCTTAAAAAAAAAAAAAAAAAAAGTAATAGTAGTTTTGTTTCCGTAACAGTTTCTCTCTTACACTTAGGTTTTTTCAAGGAGTTATTTATTTTATTTTTATTTATTTATTTACTCCTGGTGCTTCACTCTGATTGGTCTCTGCTCACGTGGAGATTTATTCAGAAATCAAAATTCTAAATTCATCCCTTTGGGCTTTTATTTATTTTATGGAAAATTATTTTTATGTTTTTCCTATTTTTTGTTGGAGGTAAGCATTGGTTGCGTCCAAATGCAGGTACTCCGAAGCACATCGTTGACTTGACTGAAAAAGTTTCTTGACTTGACTGAAAAGATGAGGGAGGAGTGAAATTGTGCTTTAATATTAAAGGGGGATTGGAGTGAAATAAATTGCCAGCATACATACAGTAGGGGAGGGGGGGGGGAGGTGAAGGAGAAGGTGGGACTGCAGATGCAAATTTTTGCTTCCTTATCGCCGCTCCTACCCAACTGGGATTATTTCAAAGCACTCTCCTTTCGTAAATAATATTTAGAAGATACAATAGACAATTTTCAGTTAAATGTGCAGGTGTAAATGTTATTATTGCTGATATTTTTATTTATTAATTATTTTTTTTTTTCTACTAGATTACACAGAAAAAGAGTATTGATTCAGAAACTTTTTCAGTCAAGTCAACGATGTGCTTCGGAGTACCTGCATTTGGTCGCAACCAATACTTACCTCCAACGAAAAATAGGAAAAACATAAAAATAATTTTCCATAAAATAAATAAAAGCCCAAAGGGATGAATTTAGAATTTTGATCTCTGAATAAATCTCTGCATGAGCAGAGACCAATCAGAGTGAAGCACCAGGAGTAAATAAATAAATAAATAAATAAAATAAAATAAAAATAAAATAAATAACTCCTTGAAAAAACTTAAGTGTAAGAGTGAAACTGTTACGGAAACAAAACTACTATTACTTTTTTTTTTTTTTTTTTTTTTAAGAGCTTATGTATGAAATATCCCAAATGAAATTAATTTAATATGTTATTTTGATACTTAAAATGGATTCTAAATAACACATCTAAAATATATTTTATTTTATTATAAAAAAAAAATAAAAAAAGAATTTTTAGATTTTTCAACTAAATGACATGAGCAAAAGGCAAGTTTTTCTTTATATGTTCTATTGTTAGTAAGTTATGTTTTATAATTCAGGAAAATTAATAATAATAATAATAATAAAAAAAAAAAATCCAAAATCCTGAATACTTCCGATCTTGCGGGTCCTATACTTTTTTTTTTTTTTTTTACAAATGTCTTTAAGAAGTAACTTACCTGGTAAATGTAAGTTTCTTTAATAAAATATATATTTTTTAATATTATTTTTATTAATTCTTGTTTTTTGGGAAAAAACCCCTATGATCTCACAAATCATAGAAAATAAACTCCAATATGTTAGAGTTACAAGCTTATAAGGGGTTTTTCACAAAAAAGTACATTTGGAGCATGGTTGAAATAATTGGATCTTCAAATTAATTACGCGGCATGAGAAAAAACCCTTAAGAAATTTCAACTTTTGGAAAACATCTAAAATCTAGCTCATTCTTTTTTGTACAATTCGCTTATTTTTTATTCTACTCAAATGCACTTTTGATAAAAGTTGTCCAATACATCTAGCTTTCAACCTATGCAATAAAAAATGTTTTAACTTTCACACATGCACAGTAAAAACGTTTTTCATAAAAATGTTCATATTTCATGTGACATTTAAGATATTTGTATTCTGATTGCGGTATATTGTTTTAAAAGTGTTTTTCCAACTTATCTGGAAGTGGGAATAATTTTCGTTAAAAACTCTGTATATTATAAATAAAAAACATGTTGATTTTTTTTTAGTTTTAAAATAAACGCTTATATCTCCGTTATTTAACTTGCTATCGTCACACAAATTCATCCAAAAATTGAACTGTGTCTATATTATTATATCCTAAAGTTACAGTTCATTCCGTTCACTTAACGATACAGGGTGTTCACAAACATTTTAAACTTTGCTCAGTTTGTTACAAGCCCCCTAATTGCTGTCTTAAACCAATCTTCACTGCAAAACATGAGGAAACCCAGTTCTTTAAATACCCAATGTTTGAAAACATTTCATTCAGCGATAAGTTTTTAATTTGAAATGTTTGAAAACATTTCATTCAGCGATAAGTTTTTAATTTGAAAAAAACTGATCGTTTGCAAATCTTTCTAAACTTTTGAGCAGGAGTGTATATCACTTTTATTTTAATATATAAAAAAAAAAATTAAATTAATAAGACTTTTTTTTTTTTTTTTTTAATTAGCCCTTTTTTTTAAGTGGTTTAAACAAACAAGCTGAATTTTTTTTGGCCTGGCTAAATTCCAGCAGCTCTGGTCTGTATATATATATGAAAGGGATAAAAATAAATAAATTTAAATTATTAAAAAATCCAAATTAAAAGTATAAAAATCGCTAGTCAAAATTATAATCGCTAATAATTCGAATTTGCCCCTTCAAAGATTGTTTCCTAGCAGAAGACTTTATGACTCAGAAATCAGAAAAGAAAGGAAATTTCATATTAAACTGTAAATTACTCTAAAAGCATAAAAAATAATGAACAGCGCGATCAGTTGGAAATAAATAAACTAGCTAATCATTTAAGCATCTTGATATCTGGAAATATCCTATAAATAAGTTTAATGAGCAATAAAAAAATATCTGGCGCTAGAAAGAGTCAATAAAAGAATTTATATAGCGATGTTAGGCAGACTGCTTTAACTAACATAGTTCCATAATTCTTAATTAGGGTTTTATGTCAAAGAGAAAATAATAAATAACTGTATTAATGACTTCGCGGGTTAAGGAGTCATTAAGGTGCCGGATGGTCTGGAAAAAACAAAAGTACAACCAATTAAAGACAAGGAGAAGACATTGTAAAATGGAATAGACAATTAAAGAAAATGGGAGGGAGGTTAGAAATACGACAATTTACAGCAAAAAATATGGGTTTAAAAGATGGAACTCGCCAAAATTTAGTAAATCCCATGGTTTTCTAGTGCTAATAAACTTAACGTTGCTCGTTCCTGCAAAATTACACAGGTCCTACAAGCATCCTAACCAAGTCCGGGGCTGCACAAGCTGCAAGCCCCGATGCTTATGCCACCATAAGGGGATCGGCGATTCATATATCTGACTCCATTCACCTTCTTCTCTGTCCTGACTCAGTATTAATAAAGAAATAAAGATGTTGCCTGAAAGAAATCCTAGACATACTTGTGAGTAACGATTGTCATCTGTCTCTTATCCAGTAAATAATACGTTACACACACACACACATATATATATATATAAATATTAGAAAAAATCAAACAAGCAAAAAAAAAAAAAAAAACATTTTATTTATTTTTTATTTTTAACAAAATAAATGCCACAAAATAGTGAGTATGAATCAAAAACTGCAGTTTTTGAAAATCCCAACATTATAATGAACATGACATGATAAAACCATATAATTGGCTTTGCCATACAGGTAAAACTTCATAATCTTTAGTTACTTCTTGTACACCCTCCACGCCTAAATTCTCACTGGTGGTTACGAAGAAATACCTAAAATTAAAAATAATAAAACATATCAACAAAACATGTTACTACAGCAAAAACTCTATTTTACTCCACAGCAGAGGTAGACAATATACTTCTAAAAAAGTATATTAAATACAATATACAAACACATTTAGAATTTCAGAAAATATATAATATACTCATAAGTATATCTCACATACATATATTTCTAACTAAGGGTGAAAAAGTTGCTTTTTCATTTAAATATTTTATGACATTTAAATGAAAATATTTATACATTAAAATAAGAAAATACTCTTGTAAAATAAATAAATATAAAATTCTTAAGAACCAATTCATCATAATAATAAAATTACTCTGTAAAATGCAATAAAGTGTTAAATAACTCTCTTTCTGAGTAGACAGAATAAAATTCTCGAAGAATTTATGACCTGGAATCAAACCTTCTCATTTTTAATATTCTGCCAATTGCGCAGTTAACCGTTTGAGTCCCAGATGGTACTGAAAAAACACTGTCGAAGAATCACAAACAGCACAACCATGCTTTCTCTAAATGAGTACGAAAAGACCCAAGCAGCGTGGTAGTGCTTGTTTTATTTTATGTCAAAAAATACCAAGTGACGCGATAGCGCTTGTTGTTGTTTTATTTTATGTCGAGAAATACCAAGTGGCGTGATAACGCTTTGTTTATTTTACATCGATGAATCTCAATCGGAGCAATAGCACTTCTTGTATTTGTTAGGTAACGTGATTCTCATAAAATGTACTGGGTTTTCTCGAAATAAAATCTCAACAGAACGATTGCACTGCTTGGGACTCAAACGGTTAAGGTGCACTGCAGCATTGCATGCTCATTCAATGGCAGCCAAACTTTAAAATTTTATATTTTCCATTGAAACTTGTATGTATGTCAATTTGTGTCCAGCAGGGTTCCCACTCAACTTCAAAAATAAAATTCCCTGACTTTTCCAGGTCTATTTTTAGAAAATTCCAGTCACAAAATTTGGTTCGCAACATAAAAAATAGCTCACGGTATAAAATAGAACATAGCTCGCGACATAAAAGACAACATAGTAACGTGACTTGCAATATAAATTAAATTCTCAGGTTTTCCAGGTTTATATCATCATTTTTCTAGGTTTTTGAGCAATATTTACAATTTTCCCTGACTTTTTTCAGTAATTTCAAATTCCCAGGTTTTCCCTGTTCTCCCTGACCCGTGGGAGCCTTGGTCCAGTTTGCATTACTCCTTCTTGGTGCGTCTTTTTTTTTTTTTTTTTGTTACAGAGTACATATATATATATAAATTTTTATAAGCAATTAATGACAGTTATTAGTTAGCTGAAAACAGATGAACTAATTTTAATGTGGTTTAATTTTCTTAGAACACTGGTTTAATGACGATATTTCTTAATTAAAACATAAAATAAATTTTTTATGGCAAATTTTTCAACTGAAAAAAAAAAAAAAAAAAAAAAAAAATTGGCTATAAATAATGACTATGATTTCCTAGTCCACAAGTCTCTTAATTTGGTTGAAAATTACAGATTTTATAAAAATGATATGTAATTAAATTCAAGATCAGCTTTGGCTAGTTTAATCAGAATTGTTCTTAATCATATTTATTGTTTTTTACTTTATGCATTGGGAGTTTTTATTAAGCTAATATTTGATTTGTTCAAAATGAGCAGCAAATCTTAGATTTTTTTAAGGTGTGAATTTTGTTCTGTATTGGAAGAAAATTTAGTTTCATAAATGAATGATTATGTGCTAAAAATTAACTAAAAATTAAACTTTTTTCTCTATAAATGCTGCAAAATTAAAAAGTTCTTCAAAATCTACACTTTTTATGGTTTTTATATAGAGCTATAAAATTTAACTAATATAAACTGTGAATTGTTGATTGCTGAATTGTTTATCAGCCCTTTTACACATAAATATGTTTCCACAAATCAGGTATTCATCTGTTTGTTTGTGTATGCATCTGTGACATTGTTATTAGCATATCACAAGAACGAATAGTAGTAGAAAATCCAAACCAAACTTGGTATTCTAAATATGTATCATATTGGTATGCTTTTCATTGAGATCAAGTAAAGGTTCATGTATAGGGATATGGAAAAGAACTCAAATACATTAAGTCTATGGCTGAAGTATAGTTTAACATCTATTGGCTGCACTAAACAAAATGAAATGAACATATATTTTTTATATGCATAAAAGCATGTTTAGTGTAGAATATGGTAGGAAAATCCTTCATCATTCGTTCAAAAAAAAAAAAAAAAAACTTGATAAACCTAATGATGTGTTGACAAAAAGAGTGTTACATCCGCAGTAAAACTGTGTTGTACAATAACTATATTTTATATCTAAACACATTTCTCTGAAATATCCCAGGATGCACACTAACACACATTCTAGGGCGCACAAGTACATCTTGACGCATTCTTTCATAACTACTGTATTAATGGGCTTAACTCAGGCAGTTAAAACTTATTGTTCGTTCATTTTCGTATTTAAAAATCGGACTTCAGAATAAAAGATGCAAAAATATTCGCTGTTCCATTGCAGTTTTCATTTTTATAATTCAGACTGGGTATTGCTTCTTCGAATCTTAAGTTTGATGTAGTCAAAATCAAATAGGTTTTTGTTGACTACTTTACTAATGGCAATATATCTGGCATAAAAGGCTAATGCCTTGTTTATGCAGTTGTAAGTTGTAGCCTTGTAGATGCCATACATGCTGATGAAGTGCTAGGATAATAACACAAAATGTTTGTTTTATGTGTTTTTATATTGCATTTTACTGTCTTTTTAATTAAAAGTCTCTTATTTAATTGTTTAAAACATTTTAAATTAAATAAATGAGACTTAAAAAAAAAAAAAAACTATTTTAAAAATAAAGTGTCATAATTCCTAATGCATAATACTAGCCGTTTGGGGCTTTCCGTGGTTTTCCCTAAAACTTGTGTAAATACGGGCTAGGACCCCTCAGAAAGACCACCTTCATACCTGCCAACCTGCAAAAATCCCAAGGAGTAAAACAGTGCGTGAACAAAAAATTTTGCACTCCCCCCCCCCCCTAAAAAAAAAGAAAAAAAAAAATGCAAATAGAATTTTTTCTGTATTTTCATATAAAATTGAAAAGTGGTTAAAAAAATTATACCCTAATTTATTTTACAAATACAATAACATTCAATAAAAAGTAATATAATGCAAAGTTTAGCTCAATAAGAAATAAGACTTACCTTTCACATTAAATATTCCAAAATCATTCATAATTATTTACTATACTTGCACATTTAATATATACAAGCAGAAATGTAATGTGTTTCCATTAGAATTATTTTAAAATTGTTTTTGAACTGTATATATGCATCAGATTAGATATAGTAACTATTTTTCAATATTTCAAATAGACATTTTTAAATTTAATAATTTATTAAATTATATATTTACAAACTCCACCAACCCCCCCCCCCCCCAAAAAAAAAAAAAAAAAAAAAAAAAAGAAAAGATACATTAAAAGCTACATTTATTAAAATGAGACATAACATCCATACTGCCTAACCATACTGCTACAACCTAACATCCATACTGCTTTGCTATATCACAATTCGGAAACATTTTACGAAATAAGGGTCCGGCATGATCTGCTGCTGCTAAAGGCACGTTATGCTCAACCAAAAACAACGTAAAATATAATTCAGCTCTCATAACAGGTAGTTGCTTATCTTCCTTGAGGAAATTATTTATTTTACACTTTTCGCTAACATTAGCTGCTTTAGCGTAATCCTGATGTTTTTTTTTCCCTATATGCTTCGTTATATCGAATTTGCCGCCATGTGAAATCGTAAAATTGGATCGGCAATAAATACAATAAGCAAATTTTTCTCCCTGTGTGGATGCCTTTATACAAGGAAATTCGGTAGCATAACTATCTTTAAACACTTGAAAATACTTCTTTTCAGCCATCATCAAAATTACTTTCAAAAACGTACGGAATTCCTAACAATCATAATAAGATCAAACATAATTCATAGCATAACCAGCACATACCACGTATATTTGTTTGTTCACGTGCTTCCGTTTCGACGAGATGAGCAGGAGTTGAGGTGAACTGAGAATGTCGGAAGAGTCCGGTAATGAGGAAAAAAACATATGCCACGCCTCTGAGGAGATACGTTACACGGAGTGTGTTTTATCCAATAAACGGGGAGCAACGATAATCACAGAAGCCTCCACTCAGAATCAATCAATCGATCAAATACATCGCTATCTTTGTTTACTAAGTTAATAGTAATGCAAAAATCGTTCTTTTTAGATTTTTTTTTTTTTAAGATGATGGCATTTTTTAACTTAACTTTTTTTATATTAAATATAATGCAATACTTAAACAAACGAACGCGAACGGGGAAAAAAAAAAAGAAAAAAAATCGGTAGAAAATTGTTGAAATAGTAAGAAAAGAGTAAAAAATAACGATCTAAGCGTAAAAGCATAAAGAATGTCAAAAAAGCGTAAATTTTACGCCCGGGGCGTAAAACTTGGCAGCTATGCACCTTAGAGGGAACCAGAACTCTAGTGCAGTCAATTAGCCTTAACCCCCAACACCAACTAATGCATAAAACTAGATGTTTTAGGCAGAAATTCATTTTATATTACTTTTATGTATTTATACAATATTTTTAAGAGAAACACTTTTACAGGAATTTTCATCTCATCATACAGATTGGGTGATACCCGGGGTGGACTGCCCCTCCCCTACCCCACCCCCTTAGCTATGCCACTGATTACATGTGCAGAGAGGCCAACTTCTAATGACAAAAAAGCAGATTTTTTAACAGAAATCACAAGACTTTTTCC
Organism: Salticus scenicus; assembly: GCA_963930645.1. Taxonomy (NCBI): domain Eukaryota; kingdom Metazoa; phylum Arthropoda; class Arachnida; order Araneae; family Salticidae; genus Salticus; species Salticus scenicus. The sequence continues at coordinate 318,623,703 of OZ005653.1, read as the reverse complement.
AACAAGAAAGTTTGTAAGAAAAATGAGTAAAATAATGCAAATTTAATTTTAAGTAAAGCTTTATAAAGTTAGGAGGTATTGACAAAGCATCAGTATTAAAATTAAATCTATACATATAATAAAATAAGATGTTTGTGTGTGTGTGTGTGTGTGTCATTGTGTATGTATTTCCAGAGCTTTTTAGGAAAATGGCTGATGGCTGAGCTATAAAAATTTGCATGGAGGTTCGTAATGACCTCTCCTGATGCACCTTGAAGCCCGATTTTTGAAATTTTTATTAGTTTTCTTTTAATTAATTAAAATGTGAAAATAATAACCTACTAATTTCTGATAAATTAGCCATTTAAATTTTATCGATAATTTAATTGTTGCCAATTTTTTTTTGACAGAATAAAAGAAAAGTACGTTTACTTAAAACGAGGAAAATAAATTAGAAAAATTAAAAAATCTTTATATATATATATATATATGGCAATGTTTGTGTGTGTGTGGACAGCGTAGCGCAAAGACGGTAGCTCGGACAGTCACGTGTTTCGACATGAAGGTGCCCTCCGAGGGGTCCTTGTGCACCTCAAAGCCCGATTTTTGAATTTTTTATTTGTTTTCTTTTAACTTCATAATAGCTGCAAAAACAGTCATTAAAAATTTATCCTTTATTTAATTGTTGCCAAAAAAAATTTACGAGTTCGTTTTTTTTTTCCCCGTCCGGAAAAAAAAATACGTTTACATTCAGTATCACTTTGAAAATTTTATACACATTGATAAAGTGTTAATATAGTTTATGGTACTATTATATGTTGTCCAATTTTTTTATTTTTTTTCTTTAACTATTGTAGATTTTTACTGTCAAGTTGTAAGAAAAAGCAAAGAGAAGAAGCTTAAAGCAAAAAGAAAAGAAAAAAAAAAACTGCCCATGACGTCACATCGTAGCATTTCTTTACTATAATAAACTCTATGAACTATAAATTTATTTTATCAGTTTTATTTATAGATCCTACTGGGCGATTTTTAAATTTTGGCGTTGAAATAAACCGAATGTTTTTCGCCAAGACGTTTGCATACTTGCCAACCAATTTTAATAAAAAAAAGGGAAGACTTTTGTTGAAAAACCAGAAGATTTCATAAAAAAAGGGAAGATTTTTTTTTTTCTTTGACATATTAAACAATATACAGTTTTACAATTTTAATATTTTGAAGCAATCTATAAAAATGAATTACTATAGATTGATTATACTAAATATATAAAAGTTTTAAATACAGTTATACCTCTTCAACATATAAAGATCTACAAAACCGAATCTGTACGAAATTTATTTAACAATAGACAAAAAAACTTAGTTAAGTTAAAGTATATAATAAAAAATTAAATAAAATAAGAAAGAGAATTGATACCTAATAGTGTAGAAAGAAATGCACTCACTAAGCAGCTGTCAAATATTTTCTATTAAACATTTTTAGTTTCCATTACCTGTTTCAACAGGGTTCACATTCAGATATGCGGAAAAAAAAAATTCCCTGGACATATTAAAAAAAAAAATATTAGTGACTACTCTTACAAGAAATGTTTCTCTAGAGAGAAGAAAATACTATGATGTTATGTTACTGCCGATCATGATAGAAATTCAGGTAGAAACGATTGTTCACATGCACATTTTCACGATCCTTAATCATTTGAATTTTGATATGAAGCTAAACAAAAAAAGTCATTTGACAGAAAGGAAATATTTGTTTTTCCAGGTTTTATAATTGATTTTCCCTGACTTTTAATAAAAATTTTTATTTTCCCTGATTTTTTTTTTTTTTTTTTTTTAACAAAATCCTACCTTCCTGAGTATTCCAGGTTTTCCCTGTTGAGTATGGACCCTGTTCAAGCTTCCCCCCCCCCCAAATCATACATACGGTTTTTAAAATTAGAAATTAGCTGAAAATTTTTTGCTAACATTGGTGGTTGGTTGATTGATTAGTTAAATATTGATAATGTCACGTTCAACAAATTGGCGAAATAAATATTTATAAGTACAACTTTTAACTACATTAAGCAATTTCAGAATTTTTTCCTTAACATAAGAAAAAAAAAAAAAAATAATAATATAACTGCAATAACTTTTATATCCACATAAAACCTTAATAAAATTCCATGCCAAAAGAAAAACAAATATAGAATATGATTTTTGTGTATGTACATTAACCATAAATAGAAAAAAAAAGTAGCAGTAGCTAATTATCAGTTTCAAACGTGCATAAAACCAACTGAGTATTAATTTTCTTAAATTAATTTGAAAAAAATTTTCCTACCTGAAAAAATTATTCTTCATTTTTTTCCCATGTTTACACGTTTTATATAAATATGACATAAAAATATTTAATTTAATTGAGGAAAAATAAACAGATTCATTAAATTTAGCAATAAAGATCTAAAAATAATTACATACGTGAGAAATATTGAGCACTTCCATTGCCTTATTGTTTCTAGAATTGATCATTGATCACAATCCGGGGAAGGGAGGGGGGTGGGGGGTACAAAAATAATTACAGAGTAAGAAATATTAAACTCTTTCAACTCTACTTCTAGAATCTAATGAAAGACGTTTAAAATTAATATTATCATTTATGTTGCAGATGGATAAATATTAGGAAACAAAAGACTTCTGCAGAACACTTGATTGCTGACCACTGGCTGGAGATAAATAAATGGGGGTGGGGTGGGCAAAAAATAATTACATCAGCAAGAAATATTTAACAATTCTATTTCTTTACATGTTATAGAATCTCATAAAGCAAATTTGAAATGAATTCTGACATTTATGTTATGGATGGAAAAAGATTGGGAATCTGGAGTTTTCGTAGAACATTTGGGGTTTTTTACTTCCATTACCCTACTACCGTAGGTAATGGAAGTATTGTATTCGGTCTGAAAATTCGATATCGGGTTTTCACCTGATTTACACGTTTTAAGGTCCCCTGAGTCCAAAAAAGTGGTTTTTGGCAATTGGTCAGTGTGTATGTATGTGTGTATGTATGTATGTATGTATGTGGAGAATCTTCTGGCTATTATAGCTCAGAAACTAATAAAGATAGATCTACGAAACTTTAGAATTGAAATACGTCTGGTGTACAGATGAAATTTCCAAATTTTGGTGAAAATTGAAAAACCGGAAGTGGGACATCGGAAACCGGAAGTGGGACCGTAAGTCCGTATCTCAAAAACGGCTCTAACGATTTTCTTCAAACTTGCTGTATAAACACTCTATTAGATGTCCTTTCGAATGACATAGTTGGTTAGTTCAGGAAAATTGATAGGCGGCCTGTATAAATAGCTCAATTTCAGGCCTCGCAAAGGCGTTCCTTTAAAAACGGTTGTACGGATTTTTTTCAAACTCGCCATTTTAACTCACTTTTAAATATGCTTTTGTATGTAATTATTGTTTTCCTGTTAGTAATTGAGTTTAACCGGAAGTAGGACATCGGAAACCGGAAGTGGGACCGTAAGTCCGTATCTCAAAAACGGCTCTAACGATTTTCTTCAAACTTGCTATATAAACACTCTATTAGATGTCCTTTCGAATGATATAGTTGGTTAGTTCAGGAAAATTGATAGGCGTCCTGTATAAATAGTTCAAGTTCAGGCTTCGCAAGGCGTTCCTTTAAAAACGGTTGTACGGATTTTTTTCAAACTCGCCATTTTAACTCACGTTTAAATATGCTTTTGTATGTAATTATTTTTTTTCCGGTTAGTAATTGATTTTTGTAAAAGTTGGTATCTCAAAAACGGCTCTAACGATTTTCTCTTTAGGTCACTTTTGTGTTTTCTGATCACATTATCTCTCAAAAATGCATATAATTCATGTAATAGCGGATAATGGAAGTCGTGTGGTTGTTTCACACCAGATTTTTTTTAAAACGAACGATACCCGCGATTTTTTTAAAAACTGAAGATTTCATCATCTGTCCGGAAGATACGTTAAAAAACCGGAAGTCTTCTGGGAAAACCGGAAAAGTTGGCAAGTATGTGTTTGCACGGTAATGTTTACATAGTATTTATTTTTTTATATACCAATCACTACGCTAATTTATAATACAAATATATGAGCTGCTGTGTGTGACTGTACCTGCACGCTGTCCGGCAGAAATATTTGTTTAATTTAAATTAATACTTAAATAAATAAATAAAAATAAGAATACGTTTAATGGGAAATATATGTAACCATAAAAATATTAGTTGTCTAAAATGCGGCAGAAATAGTGCTCATAGCGTATTGTTATTAGGGATTAATTATTTGCCCCGCATCATTAGCACTGTTGCAATGAAAGCAGTTTTACAGGCGAAGTGAAAATAAAAGGGCAGTTCATTCATTCACTTTCAGTTGTGTCAGTCTTGGCAACAAACTTGGTGAGTGGGTAACCAAATTTGGTGAGAGGGCAACCAAGTTTGATGAAAAACGGTACTTAAGAATTCCTCAAGTTTCGAAGATCTCTGACACACGGGAGCACAGATCTCGACCTTTCCGACTCGATGGAATCATCACAAAAAGTTATAAATAGGAGTGAGTTGATTTATGCGAGAGAGTATGTACTCACTGCGAATCAGAGTTATTCAGGGACCTATTCTGATTGATTGCACTTTAAGAATTGAGCTCTAAGCGAATGAACATTTTTCTTGAGATTGCAAAGATTTATGTTCCGGAGTATTTGATGTTATTTGCTTTACTCCTGCGGAACAAGTGATTGTTTTTCAGAGTATACCAGAACATTCATCGAATAGTGAATTTTGCTATATGAGTAACAGCTTCAACTGTTTCCAGAATAGTCGAAGAATAAGCTTTACAATTGGACTGTTTTCGAGAATATTCGTTTTAATAATAGTTTTGTTGTATAGATTAGAGAAGCTAAAAAAAATATTTAATATCACTGAGGAGATCCCATACTAAAGCTGTGGCGAAAATTGTCGCCAATCGAAATATATTTACTTAAACGTTTCAATTAAAAGGAAATCATTTTAATATAGTGACCAGCGAAGCGGGCAAAGCCTGCTAGTGAATTATATATGTTTCTTGTAGTAAAACAAACTATCAAAGAAAAAAAAAAAAAACCTCAGACATACAGTTGTTTAAAATTTAAGTCAAAATAGACAGATTTGATCATTCTGCTCCTAATATAAAACAATAAGAATCTTAATTATCTTTGTAAAAGAAAAAGTAATAAAGAAATTAAAATATCAGCTATATTCTAATGAAATTTGAATTCTTTAAGTTTTCAATAGTTATAGTATTTAAAAAAAATCTTTTGATAATAAGACATTTTTCGTTATGCAAAAATGAAAGTTAAAAATTTATTCTTAGCAAAAATTAGTTTCAAAGCTTTGTATAGTAATTCACATTCAAACTGAACTTGATAAAATTGCAGGGCAAGATAAACTTCAATTTTCTTTCAAATTTTTTTACCCAATCCCACAAATTTTAAGCATAAATTATGCTAAGAGGGATAGATAAAAATTACATCAGAAAAGCAGGAGAAATGAGTGGAAAATCAGGAGCATAGAAAAACAAGCAAAAAGCAGGAGACTCCTGCCAAAAGCAGGAGACTTGGCATGTCTGCATGTGTGAGAAATATTGAACACTTCTATCACTTAATTGTTTCTAGAATTAATCACTATCTGGAGATGGAGAAGGGCGGGAGGGTGAGTAAAAATAATTATACAAGAAAGAACTATTTTTTTTCCAACCCTGTTTTGAAAAAGAGATGATGGAGAAATTATAAATTTATCTAATGTGTTGTTAATTTATTGTTAATTATATTCTAAATGTTAAAATAAAACAGCAATAATAAAATTTTTATACAGAAGGATACAAACCTATAGTTTTCAGGTATTAAAGATTTAAACACTAACATCAGAATCAGAATCATTTGAAAGAAGGTTACTCAGAGCACTTTGTTCATCATTGAACAAATGTATGTCTTTTCTTGTTGGCTCCCTAGAAGATAAAAATAAAATCACTTTATGCCACTGAATGCTACAAATTAAATTCTTTTAATACAACAGGTACTAAAAATTCTAATTCAGGAAAGTGGATTAAAAAATATTCACAAGGTTTGATACAGACAGGTTTTTTTTCTGAACTCGAAAAATATTTCACCTATTGTATTATCGAGAATTGACTCATGCCATAACTAAAATTTGAGCAAAATTGGTTCAGCAGAGGTGCATTAAAAATAAATTTCAAAATTTGGCACCATGTTGAATCTCATGATTCAACCAAACCCTGGTAAGATAGATCCCTGAAAATGTTCAAAGTGGCTAATTGGACTATTGGTGCGTTTAGAGTACAGGCGATTTAAATCATCTTTTTACAGCGTTTGTGCAGCTCGCTACGAAACGACATACATGTAGGAGAAGGAGCTAGTAGACAGGCATGAGAGTGCAGAGAATTAAAAAAACAGGTAACACGCGTGTTCATAAAATTAATTTCAAATGAAAAATAACACGTGCAGGGAAAACTATACAAATATGTTCATAAAATTTGTTTCAAATGAAAAATAATGCGTACAGGGAAAAACTATACAAAATATTTTAAAAGTGACAAATTAAACTAAAAGAGTAATGCACACCAACACAATAAAACATGCGTGTAAAAAAAAAAAAAAAAAAAAAAAAAAAGCTAGCAAAAGCAATCAACATTTAATCATTGATTGGTGATGAAAAATGGGAAAGGGGGGGGGGGGGGAAGCAGTTCATGAGTGGGAAATATTAAACACAATTCTACTTCTTTATGGGTTCTAGAATATCATAAAGTAAGTTTAAAATTAATATTGATATTTTTATTGTGGATGGATAAATATTCAAAAATAAAAGCTTTCCCGCAGAATGTTTGATCGGCGATGGTTAGAGATGAAAAAAAAAAAAAAAGAGGGGAGGGAGCAGGACAAAAAAAAAAAAAAAAAAAAATTACATGAGAAATATTGAATAATTCTGTTCTTTTATAAGTTATAGAATCTGATAAAGCACGTTTAAAATGAATACTGACATTTATATTTTGGATGGAGAAAGATTGAGAATCTAAAGTCTTTCGTGGAGCATTTGGACACTGATTGTTATTGAAGTTTGATTAAAAAAAAAAAAAAAGCAGAATTAACAAAATCATATAAAAGCGGAAAATCGCAGATCCGCAGAAAAATCTCATGCCTGTAGAGATTATAGTAAAATTTAGAAAGAAATTAATGAGTTGCATCATGAAAGTACATCTTTATTATTATTATTATTATTTTTTTTTTTCTTGTAGTACAGGAGAGACATTAATTACTTACACAGGAACCTTGCACTCTCAATGACGCTAAATTTACTTCTACATAAAATGCTAATAAATAACTCAAAATATTTTTTTTAAAGCAAAAATGAAAACAATAAAGCTTTTGAATATTCAACAATAATATTTAAACGATTATGCAACATAATCTTAAATCGACCTGAGTATCCAACTATTTTCAATCTTTAAAAAAAGTCTTAGCAATATTCCATTTATGAATATGTATAAATAAAGCCACATATTCAGCTAAATAGATGTTATTTGTTTTCCTTGTTGAAATAATTAACAGGGTTCTTACTCCAATATGGAAAAAAATTCAATAAGTTTTACAGACAATTTTCAAGAAAATATTAGCGGTATATTACAAGAAACACTCCTCTAGAGAGGAGATTCTAATTTTATTTAAAATATTAAATGTAAATTCTATTCAATACGTAACTTTCAAATGGATTGCAATATTCCATTACACAATCCAAAAGTATCATTTTTTTCTTAAATCTCTTCCTATGACTCTTTTTTATTGTATTGGAGTTTTTTTCATTTTTCCCAATTCATTAAATTAAGAATTTTATTGTTATTAAGTTAACTTGTTATCATTAAATTGTAGGGAAGGCATGTTAGGTTTAACATTCACTGTAAAAAAAAAAAAAAAAAAAAAAAAAAAAAAATTGTCAACTCACAGTAATCCTGTTATTACCATTTACATCATTTTAGTGAAAACTCAATACAGTAAAATCTCCCGTAACCAGCACTCAATTAACCGGCAATCTCAAAATAACGGCACTTTCTCTAGTCCTCTTCCCCCCCCCCCCCGCAGAACTTTCACGCGTGAAGAGTTTTTCTTTCTTATTTTTTTTTTCCGCCCGGGAACGTCCATTACATTAGTTACCGCACCTTGCGCCCGCGAGATGAAACAGGGAAGTCATCTCATTGCCAGGATTGCTGGCGTAGTTGTATTATCGCCAAGGAGAATTAGCGATAATACAACGCCGGCAACCCTAGGGAGGATATCTCATCTCTTGTTCACTGTACGCTCGTTCATTGCCACTCCGCTATTGTTGCTTTGCTTGCACATGCATTTTGCACGGCAATGTTTCCGATATTGTGTTTATTTAATTGAGGCCGGGAGATCGAAAAATTTGGACAACAAAATTTATATACAGAATATGAATAGGTAAATATTCAATTATCTGGAAAATTCTCTTTTCTGGCAACGGCTCGGTCCCAATGTTGCCAGTTAAAAGGGATTGTACTGTACTACAATTATGGAATATTTTTAGAAGTTCTGAATATAATAGATTTTAGCTATAATAAAATTTAATGCACTTTTATATATAACAGCTCTTTAATTCAAGGATCAGATCGACAAAAGTGTAAAAAAAAAAAAAAAACTTTATGAAAAAGATAAACATTAAATAAAATATAAGAATTCAATTCAGGTTGCAAAAGCCTGTGTTACAGAAATAAATGATTTGATAGTTTTATTTTTAAACAAAAATAAATGTTTTATTAACATGACTAAGTGATAACTTTAATTAGATGAGATATAAGAGAATTTCATGTCTGAAAGTACAAACTTTATTTCTTGTACACATTGTTACAGAAAGAAAATCACAATCTACAAAAAAAAGCTGAAAAATCTCAAACCTGCTTATTATTAATAATTTAAATTATTTTTACATGAAGTAATAATTAATATTGGAATATTAATTCAGTTTAAAGTGGCAATTCTATTTACAAATACGTATAATAATGTGACTGGGAAACATATACTTATAAAAACTTGGTTAAAAAAACAAACAAAAAAAACCCTGGTTTTTGCCAACCTTGGTTTGTAATGATACAAGGAATAACAAATTTATTATCAGAAAGGAATGTAAGTATTTTACGAAAAAAAAAAAAAAAAATCAGATGTTTTATCTACGGCAGGCCCCTTTTGCTGACGGGCCCCTGGGCAGTTGTCTCCTGTCCCCCCCCCCCCCCCCCTTCTGAAACCGGCCCTAATGCTGATTCTGTAAATGAGGCCTTTATTTTATTGTCTGGTGCTGTCAAAATACTAAAGGATGCCAATATGACACTAAGAAAATTCAAGAGTAGTTCTGTCAAATTAAGACAATTGTGGGAAAAACGTAAAATATTGATGAAGAAATAAAGAAAATCTTTCTAAAGTATTGGGAACAATGTGGTCAACTAATGATGATATTTTAAAAATAGACTTACAATCTCTTTCAAAAAGGCTTGATAATGAATTTATTACTAAAAGAATTGTTTTACAAACTGTAGCAAGAGTGTATGATCCTGCAGGGTTTATTTCCCTTTTAGTAATAAGAATTATTCACCCAATCAGCAAATTAGCTTCCTCCAGTTGCAATTTTGGTGCACTGTTTATTTGTTTTAGAGAAGATAAGAATATTATTTGCCTTATAGAATCTGTTTCCTAAATGTGTTTTTTTTTAATTAAACTACAACAAGTACTTCTTCATATTTGCTGTATACACAAGTATAAATGGAGGAAAATTCAAAATTTCGTTCACATAAAAGTAAGGATTTAAATTCATTAAAAATAAAAAAGATACAAAAATAAAATAAAATAAAATAAAGTTGAGGAATCTTTTCAATTCCCAGAAAGTAAAAGCGAGGTTATACTTATTTCTTTTATTTATATTATAACAATAGTCAATAAAGATTTATATTACTTTCTAATTTTCATATAATTTCTACAAAAGATGTATTACATTCATTGAAGAAAAGAAAGCAAGTACGGATATTTTTTTCTGACTTATACGGATTGAGATATGGAGCTCCGACATATATATATTATATATAGTATATTTAAATCAGTTATTAATTATATCTACAAAGATATGCTTATAATTGCAAATTTTTTTTTTTTGAAAAGATGTTCTCAAGTCGACCCATCTCGTTAAAAACTAAACCCGACCCGAACCAAAAGAAAAAAATATTCAACAAACTGAAACTGAACCCGACCAACAGGAAAAAACATTATCAGCCAATCTGACCCGAACCTGACATGCAAGAAAAAAAATGTTTGTTAGCCCAACCTGTGGGTCGGGATAAAATAAAATCGGGTTACCCAACCCAATGGACTCTAATGTGGATATGATGAGAACTAGTGCTTGTTTGTCATTTGTATTTAATGCTTATAAAAGCTCTTTTGCTTTACTCTTAAATATTTTAAGTCCTTAAAACAATGATGTGCTGCTTTTTAAATTAAAACAGAGATTTTAAAACTAACAAAACTAAAGTTTATTAAATGCAAAATGTAACATCAGTTGACTGTAAATAAGTAAATAGTCGAAACATGCCAAACAAAAGTTGAAAAGAGAAATGGAATTTACTGCACACTTGGCTCGAATTTGTGTATATATACATGTCCTGTGTCAGAAAATTTCTTTACTTTCTGCGACAAGGACAAGTCTTGTTAGTGCAAATTTTTTCTGCAAGAAGGTGTTATTTCATAATGACATTTTTTTTAATTTACACAAAATATGTACATTTAATTACAAAGATATCAATATTATGTTAATATATTATAGAAGAACTTTTAAATATAAGATATATGAGTTCCTGTTTTCTACTGAAATTAAGAATATATTTAATTTTCACGAGAAAAATATTTCTGCAAGTGACAATTTCTTTTCTGCGACAATGTCACTGTGTCGCCCAAATTCTGCCACAGGGTCTGCATTTTCAAGGAAGACTATATCTCAGTAACCAGGGTTCGCATTAGAAAGTGGGATTGCGAGAACATCAGACTATTTTGAAAAATTTCACTAAAAATATATCATAAGGGAGATTTTCTCCCATTTTTTTCACATTGCTCTTTGAATATTTCATCAGTCTTTTAGATCAGTTGCGTAATATATTATACTATTTGAACAGGGTTCCCACTCAGTTTCAAAAATAAAATTACCTGACTTTTCCAGGTCTATTTTTAGAAAATTCCAGTCACAAAATTTGGTTTGCGACATAAAATATAGCTCATGGTATGAAACAGAACATAGCTTGCGACATAATACAGTAACATGACTTGCGGTATAAATTGAATGCTCAAAAAGAGATTTCCAGGTTTATATCATTATTTTTCCAGGTTTTTGAGCAATATTTACAATTTTCCCTGATATTTCCCTGACTTTTCCAGGTTTTTCCTGTTCTCCCTGACCCGAGGGAACCCTGTAATTATTACTATTATTTTTATTTATTTTTTTTTACTTCTCCAGAATTTCTTGATAAAAGAAAGAAAAGATGAAATATTACATAATTATTTCAAAATACTTCTTAATTGCAAATATTTATTAAGAGGATATATGAAGAATTTATTTTATCAACAAACAACTATGAAGTGTAAAGGCTAAAAATTGCAATAATTATATATTAAATAGTTTAGGTTACTCCAGTTACTGCATTTCTGTCAAGTGCTTTTTGAATACTCAAAATCAAATTGAAAATAAATTTTAAAGCACATTAAGTAATAACTTGAGCAATTCTTTCTGCATTTCTAATGGAAATTTAGATTCTGAATGTTGAAGCAGTATTGTATCTGCCCTTAGCCACAAAAGGGGAAAGAAAATAAATAAATAAATTTCCATTTTTAACACTTACTTGATTTTTTTTTTCTAATTGTTTAATTTGCAATTGTAATTCTCGTTCTCACTTAAATTTGAAAGATTCTACTTAAATGATAAAGTGGGAGAGTCTTACTCAATATTTTTTTCTAGTGCAAATCCTGGAAACAACTGCACAAAATTGCATATAAATTCATATGTAGATGCACCTTGACATGAATTAGTGCCTACAGAGGGTGTTTGCACATTTTTTAGACGATTTTGATGGAGTATACCGAAAACATGACACTCATATTTAGTGTTTTAAATGGGTTTGATAGCCCTTGTTCTTAACTATCATTCTAGATCGTAATTTCCATAATAATGCTTTTTGTAATATCGGAAGAGTTATTTTCTTCCATTCCCCTTCAATGGCTTTCCAAAGTCCACAAAGCGTTGTAGGCTGGTGTTTGGATAAGGCAGATTTTAAGAGTCCAAAAGCATAAAAATCCATTAGTGATACATCAGGAGATTTAACAGGAATATCAGTAAAGGGTATGATTTTAATTCCTGTTTCTTGTTCCATTTTTTCTAGAAAAGCAATTGTGGATTGTGATGTGTGCCTGCTTGCTTTGTCTGGATGCAGTACAACAGACTGATGGTATTGTGGATAAAGATCTGCAATTTCATATTTAAAAATCGGAGTTGAAACATGTTCTTGATAGTATTTAGAGTTGATTTTAACATTTTTGTCAACATTTTTTACTTTTAATAATAATAACAGGAGACTTGGTGTTGGAATATTAAAACCCGAATAAACTACTACGTCAGAAACGCCAAAGAAAAACATTGGAAATGCATACAGCTGTTTCGGCAGCCTTAAGCGTGCCGTTTTCAGTGCAAAAAGGATTCTGAATCTGCAGAAGTGCTCATATATATATAGGAGAGGGGCCGAATTTAGTTCAACCAATAGGATTACGGAAAGGTGGGGAGAGTGGCCAATAGGAATTTATTAAAGTTAGCTGTGTAAACAGCAGAAAAATTAAGAATTTATATTCAGTCCACATTTTCTTAATTTTTTTACTGTTTACACAGCTAACTTTAATAAATTCCTACTGGCTACTCTCCCCACCTTTCCCGTAATAATATTGGTTGAACTAAATTCAACCCCTCTCCTATATATATGAGCACTTCTGCAGATTCAGAATCCTTTTTGCACTGAAAACGGCACGCTTAAGGCTGCCGAAACAGCTGTATGCATTTCCAATATTTTTCTTTGGCGTTTCTGACGTAGTAGTTTATTCGGGTTTTAATTTTTTATCTTTATCTTGTCTTTGTAGGAAAAACCACCGACAATCATAAATCCTTTAGAAAAACTTTCTTTTGATTCTTTGAACCATGTAGCAAAATTTTTTTCTCCCCTTTCATGATAATAAATTGATCTTTTTTTTGTTGCAATCGCTTAAATAGACCCAAGCTTCATCTATTGCTACGACATTTTTCTATTTTTCACCTAATAAATGTTTTTCATAAAGAGTTCTGCAGCGTATTCTATTTGGAAAGAGCGTAAACGTATCCTTCCATCCACCCCCTTTTTAAAAGCACCATTTTGCATGTAAACAAAAAATCTAAAATAAAAAATCTATAAATAAAACTTCCAAAAATACAACTGTTGTGAAAGTCAAATTTTTCATGCAGACGATTTTTTCTTACAGCAAAATAAAATCATCTAAAAAATGTGCGAACAGCCTCTGTATTAATATTTGTTTGCAATAGCTCAACCGGTGGTACTGCTATACAGCGATTTCTGAAATTTCATGGAAGGCTATATCTCAGGTTCTATTGCATATAATCAAAACTTGATATGTGAAAAAGCTATTATGATACATAATCAGGGACTGACAAAAGTTCTAATATCTTAGGAGGCAGAGCCTAGGGACAATAGTCCATTATTCTATAATTAATGCAGATCATACATGTACTATTTTACACAATAGATGTGTGATCAGGTACAATACATTTGATTGAATAAATGAATTGTTTAATCAAAAATATCATAAATAAAATATATGAAAAAATTTCTTCAGTGTCATACTTGTTATATTATATATATTGTATTTGTTTTTTGCATACACAAAATGTATTATGTATATATTCACATCATAATCTCAGATTAACAACTACTTGACAAAAAAAACTTATTTCCTATATATCAATAATGAAAAGATAACAATAACACACAGTACTATCTGGAAGTTATATATATATATATATATAGAAAAGAAATATAAGCTTAAGTAAAATAAATTACTTACACAGCATGAATAATCTTTTTCAAAGAGCTCTTCGCATTTCTGTAGAATATCTTTATTCTATGCAAGTAAATATGTATATTTAAATATTATACCACAATGCTAACACACACACACACACACACATATATATATATATATCAGTAAAATATTAAAATAATAATAATTAAACTATTAAAATACTGCTAAAAATTAAATTTATAATTTCAGGAGAATTACTCTTTTCTTATCAAATATTCATATAATAGATATATCTAGACCTAAAAAAAGTTCACATGTCATGTGGCAACTTAAAAGAATTATATACTTTACACAACATTTTTTTCTTCTTTCATCATGCTTTATAAGCAAAAATTTCATTAACTTTTATAATATATTTTATAATAGTTTTATAACTACATATAAAACTGGTAAAACTCTATTTTGGTAAATAAGCTTTGAAAAAAGTGTGAATTTCCTCAACTAGTAAATAATTACCTATTTAGCATTAATTGAAGAGGCAGTGTGTGTGGGGGGAGGGGGGTGGGAATCAAACAATTTTTTTTCAATAAGCAATGAAATAGCGCAAATTACATCACTTCATTATGGTAGAGTATACAGAGGCTGTTCGCACATTTTTTAGATGATTTTGATGGAGTGTACTGAAGCAATTTCTCTCATATTTCGTGTTTTATTTGTTCAGTTTGATAGCCCTTGTTCTTAACTAACATTCTACATCATAATTTCTATGATAATAATGCTTTTTATAATATCGGAAGAGGTATATTTTTCTACTCCTCTTGAATGGCTTTCCAGAGTCCATGTTGATTTTAAGAGTCGAAAAACACAAAAATCCAACAGTGATACATCAGAAGATTTAGCAGGAATGTCACTGAAGGGTATGGTTTTAATTCCCGTTTTTTGTTCCATTTTTTTCTAGAAAAGCAATTGCGGATTGCGATGTGTGGCTGCTTGTTTTGTCTTGATACAGTTCAACAGATTGATAGCATTGTGGATAAAGATCTGGATTTTCATTTTTAAAAATTGGAATTAAAATATGTTCTTGAGAGTATTTAGAGTTGATTTTGACATTTTTGTCACATTTTTTTGCTTTTATCTTGCACTTGTATGAAAAAACCAGTGGCAATCATAAATCCTTTAGAAAAACTCTCTTTTGATGCTTTGAGCCACGTAGCAATTTTTTTTTCTCCACATTTGTGATAATAAATTGACCTTTTTTTATTGCAACCACTTAAATAGACCCAAGATTCATCTGTTGTTGCAACATTTTTCCATTTTTCTCCTGATAAATGCTTTTCATAACGATTTCACTAAAAACTATCTTTGGAAAGAGTGGAAACCTATCCTTCAATCCACTGCCATTTTAAAAGCGCATTTTTGCATCTAAACGAAAATTATAAATATCAGAAGATAAATAAAACTTCCAAAAATATAACTGTTGTGAAAATAAAATTCTCCATGCAAACGATTTTTTCTTACTGCGAAATAAAATCGTCTAAAAAATGTGCGAACAGCCTGTAGATGTGAAGTGAGAATATTCTCTGAAACTCCAAATTCGGAGAATAATCGAGAATATTTTTATTTTTCTTAAATACAAGAAAATTTTTCATGTTTATGACATAAATTATAAAACTTATTCATAATTATTCAGTTTGGCATGAGAGAATATTCTCCAGTAAGTTACATAAAGCAATTTTTCTAAACGTTTAATACTTATTCTATGGCAAAAAGCATTCAATAGCAAATATGAATAATTATTCATATTAAAATACAAATTTATTTATTTATTTATTTAATGTCTACAGATTTGCATTTATAACAAAACCATCACTAAAATTTGAAATTTAAAGAGAGTATTCTCCTTAAAGATTTTCGGAAAAATAATTGGGGGTTTACTTAAGAAATCTAATTCACGTAACTCATGTTTTTGTAATTCTTATTCAATATGTAAACCACAGGTTTATTATCTATTATGTTGATGAGTTTTAATTAATCAATTAATTTAATAGTGTGTGCATGAAAATTAATTTGCTTGGAAAAAAAAAAAAAATCTGAATCATAAAAGGTTCTAGTTTAAAATAAAATTTTGCTAAAAAGTAAAAAGTTAGCAAATTTAAATTAAGCAACATTTCATAATGAATAAATGATAAAATATATTCCATGTAAATTAAAAACTAAAACTTAACTTGTTACACAAGACAAAATTCAGAATCAAAGTTAATAGTCAGTTCCATTTTTCGATAACAGATCATTCAAGCTACCTTACCTTCTTTAATTACAAACAACTCATCCAGTCATCGACATCACTTTGTTAACTTAACAGTTTCTGTTTTTACTTTTTCTTTTAATAATTTATGTTGTGAGCTACACTTGTCAATTTGCCGTACCTATAGAAAGAATCTATAGAATCTATTTTGCCTACCTAAATAATAATAGTAACAAACAGACGTTAAAAAAAAAAAAAAATCCGACTCCACACCACTTTTCGAACATTGAGAGTAATTAACGGTTTTGTAGATAAAGTAAAATAAAGGGAGCTGTTTAAGAAACAAAAGTGAGAAATTATAATAGGATGTTTGAGTATTTTTTTTCCATATAGTACACAAATTATAATGATACAAATTTTTTCGTTGTGTCACTGTAAAAACCTATAAATTCTAGATTCACCAAAATGCGTATAGTTAGGGCAACAGTGACTTATTTATAAAAATTTTCAGCTTCATCGGATAAGGCATGCCACAATGATAAAGAAATATGCATTGTGTCCCTGTAGTGTAAAAAGAACCATAACTGCTAGATCTTCTAAACTTCATAAAGTTTGTGTGACGGTAATCTATGAAATGTGTATAAATTTTCAGTTCATTTGAAAAGGTGTTAAGTCGCTGTCACACTTTAAATATTTTGAGCCTATAGGCCTTATGGCCTATAATGATAAACACTTTTTATTTGTGTCTCTGTAAAAATCTGTACGTGCTAGAGTCACCATACACTTTGTGTGAAGGTGATCTAAAACAAGTATATAAATTTTAACTCAAACAGATAAGGCATTTAGATGCTATCACACTTTAAATAATTTCACCCCAAAGGCCATAATGATGCAGAATTATTTGTTGTGTCCCTGTAAAAAAACTATAAGTGCTAGATTCACCAAAACCAATACAAATCGTGAAACAGTGACCTATAATATGGGTATATTTTTTTTTTTGCTCAATTGAATAAAGTGTTTAGAAGCTATATACTTTTAAAAATTTGGTCCCTTAGGCTATATAATGATAAAGAATTTTTCTTTGTGTACTTGTAAACTATGATCTATAACATATGCATATGTCTAAATTTTTTGTTCAGTTGAATAAGACGTTTAGATGCTACTGCACTTTTAAAAATTTGGCCCAATAGACCATAATGATAAGGAATTTTTCTTGGTGTCCCTGTAAAAAAATTTAAGTGCCAGATTCACCAAAATCAATAGGATTCGTGCTACGGTGACTTACAACATACGTACCAACTTTTAGCTCATTCGAGCAAAGCGCTTAGATGCTAGTGTGTTCACTCACACACACACACCATCAGAAAAATAGTGAAAACGGATTCACGAGACCTCAAAACGTATAGAAACAGCAAAATCTCAAATTCGGATTTTTGACATGAGTACAATACTTTCCTTGAATACGTATGTTTGGAAAGTAAAAAATGGTCAAATTATAATTGAGACATCTCAAAACATGTAAATCTTTTTAAAACTAGAGATATAATTTCCCAAAATCGTACTTTCTTCTATATAAGGGAAAAAAAAAAACTATAATCTTAAAGAACTGAAATATTTCTTTCAAGTAAAACTTTTAGAAACACAAAACTAACATAATACCATTTTTGATTTCAAGAAAGAGGAGGAAGGGGGGGGGGCAATGGAAGCAGGGTTCGATTGAGGATTTTGTTTATTTTTGTGAAAAATAAAATATTTTTAATAATAATATCATGTAAAACTTTTCAATTTAACAGTCATTCTATATAGTGTTTAATATCAAGTTAACAGATTTTGGTTGAACAAATTAATTAAAAATAATGCTGAAAACATGGAAACATTTGATATCGACCCACATTACTATGTATTAGAGATGCACAGTACAAAATGGGCAATGTTTATGAATGTGCATTAGCTCCAAGGAATCAGCAAGGATTATAAAGTTGGTGATATTCAGGATATTATAGTGTCGCTGATGAATGTTTTATTTGGCACTTTTTATGTTTAGAAATAATAATAATAAATATAATTAAGCCAAAAATACTGACTTTACGGACAAAATTCCTAAAATACTAACCAATACTGACCAAGCTGAAAAATACTGACTTTACTGACCATTTTTCACCGCTGTATCATACACCAAAGTATGTAAAACTGGTAAAAAGATCATGGGATAGTATCTTGCAAGAAAATATATGCAATTCATTCTGAAAGTTTAAATTTTGACACTAAAATGGCGATTGACTTTCACAGAGATTTCATTGCACTTAAAAAAAAAAAAAAAAAAGGCATTGCCAAATAAAAGACAAATAATTTACTTCATTGTCACTTTAGCTCTGTTTTTATCTTCTAATCTTCCTTGAGGTTCCACCAAATTAGAAGTAGTATTCATGTCTATCCTTTGTTGTTCCTTGATTTCGTCCCTCAATGATTCTTCCCTCTGGTTCTGTGTAGTTACACTGCCCTAAAAAAAAAAAAAAAAAGAAAACTGAATGCACTACATAAAATAAGTACCACTTGAGCAATGAAAAATTTAGCATGAACCACAAATAAGGGGGAAAAAAAAAAAAAGAAATTTTCATCTAATAATTACATGATACATAAGAAAGAAATGGATTTATATAACAATTTTTAAGAAAATCGTTAGAGCCATATTTGAGATATCAACTTTTACCAAAACTCAATTATTGACAGGAAAACAATGAATAATTACATACAAAAGCATGTTTAAAAGTGAGTTAATATGGCGAGTTTGAAAAAATCCGTACAGCCGTTTTTAAAGGAATGCCCTTGCGAAACCTGAAATTTAGCTATTTATACAGGAGGCAATTTTCCTGTATCAATTTTTCTGAACTAACCAATTATATCATTCGAAAGGACATCTAATAAAGTGTTTATACAGCAAATTTGAAGAAAATCGTTAGAGCCGTTTTTGAGATATGGACTTACAGTCCCACTTCCAGTTTCTGATGTCCCACTTCCAAATTTTCAATTTTCACCAAAATTTGGAAAATTCATCTGTACACCAGACTTGTTTCAATTCTAAAGTTTCATAGTTCTATCTTTATTAGTTTCCGAGATATAATAGCCAGAAGATTCTCCACATACATACACACACACATACACACAGACCAAATGCCAAAGACTACTTTTTTGGACTCAGGGGATCTTAAAACGTGTAAATCAGGTGAAATCTCGATATTAAATTTTCAGACCGAATACAATACTAATGGAAGTAAAAAGTAGCAGTAGCTAATTATCAGTTTCAAACGTGCAAAAAACCAACTGAGTATTAATTTTCTTAAATTGTTTTGGGAAATATTTTCCTACCTAAAAAATCTATTCTTCCTTTTTTTCCTGTATTTACACATTTGGTATAAACCATGACATACAATTATTTAATTTAATCCATGAAAAATAAACAGATTCATTAAATTCAACAGTAAGGTCTAAAAATAATTACATATGTCACAAATATTGAGCACTTCTATTCTTTATTGTTTCTAGAATTGGTCACTATCCAGAGAAGGAGAAAAGGGAAGGTGGATACAAAAATAATTACTCAGTAAGAAATATTAAATTCTTTCAACTCTACTTCTAGAATCTAATGAAGCAAGTTCAAAATGAATATTATCATTTGTGTTGTAAATGGATAAAGATTAGAAAACAAAAGACTTCTGCAGAACATTTGATTGCTGATCACTAGTTGGAGATAAAGAGGGGGGGGGGGACAAAAAATAAATACATAAGCTAGAAATCTTTAACAATTCTAGTTCTTTACAGGTTCTAGAATCTCATGAAGCAAGTTTGAAATGAATACTGACATTTATGTTATGGATGGAGAAAGATTGAGAAGTGGGAGCTTTCGTGATCGCCGATCGCTCTATGGGGTTTCTTTTTTTAAAACGAACGATATCTGCGACTCTTTTAAAAACGGAAGATTTCATCATCTCTCCGGAAGACCGGAAGTCTTCCGAGAAAACCGGAAAAGTTGGCAAGTATGAATAGATATACTCTACTGGTATGCATGCATTTATAAATTATTTTAATGTTGTCTCATAATAAAAAAGGATTTTTTTCCCGCAGTGATTTATAAATAAATGAAATTATGAATATTTAAGATTCTTATTTTCAGAATAGACATACTTACCGAGGGAATAACCCCCCTCCTCCTTATTACAAGAGGAGGAGGAGAAAGGCGACATGGTGAGTGACCCCGAGGGGGAGGCGTTATGTCTCCAGGCTCGTCATCTCTGGGAGGGGCTGGAGAAGATGGTGGATTGGGAGGCGGTATATCGCTGAAAGATGCTGTAGGAGATGGAGGGGGGGGAGATGGTATATCGCTGGAAGGTGCTGTAGGAGATGGAGGTGGGACAGGGGGAGGAGAATGGGCACCAGGTGTGTAGCTCTGTAAGAAAAAAAAAAGTTTTCACTGGGAAAAAGTTATTTCCTTTCATGAAATTTGTTTAAAAATTTTTATTATAATTAGAAACTAAAGCATAAATAAAATTCAGTCAACTTATTCTGGTGTGTAGTTGAAACACAAAGATAATCTCATAAGCCATTAAGAATGGCAAGTCATCATGTGGTCAGAATGAATTTTACTTATGAATCAAAGCAGCAATTAAAGCCTAAACAATTTAATTCTGTAAACGTAAGCACTTTAAATGTGAAATTAAGGTCGAAGATAAGTAGATGTTCTGTTGAATGATTTGACAAGTTGTCAAATCAATAGTGATCAAAGGGGCATGACTCAGTGCTATATAATTAAAAACACCGAAACTTTCATTTCCGCTTTATTAAAAATAACCGCTAGGAAAATTAATATTTTTTTAATTATTATTTAACGTATTTCTTCCAAACTGTCTTTTCCACTCCAGACCAAAAATAGTCCCTCGAGACTTAATCACTGCCTTGTCTGAAAAGAGAGAACCAATTAAGTAATTAGATAGCAGTAAGTTACGCCCTTTTGATCACTTGACATGACGTCAGTAGGGAAAAAGTTTCCTGTCTCTTCTCATTTTCCCCTAATATAAAAGTGCTTGCATCCGTTATAATATTGCCTTTTTCCGTCTTTGTAATGCTAAAGAAAACTATGTAATATTTTTTCAAGATTGTCATTACAATAAAGACTTTTAGCATGTAGTCTATAAAGTATTATACTGGCTCCTCTCTCCACGAGGGAAAATCCCGGCCTTCTAATAAATAAAAAAATATGTAAAGCTTCACTGCAGTTTAATTACTGACTCGTTTTATCATGAAAGTGACTGCTAATATCAAAAGAAGTAAACTCACTCATTCACTGGCTCAACACAACTGTGGCAATTCTATGGGAGATATAATCACAAATTTTGGTGAGCAGGTTGGTTTCAGGACCCTGACCCCAACTAAGATGGGATACCCCCCTCCCCCATTCCTTCCTTGAGAGAGCAGAAGGCAAAAACATCTTTATAAGCATAACTCGGCTCCAAATTATTTCATGGTGAAGAAATTGCAGATGGGAAGACTAGACTTCAGAGAAAAAAAAATCATTTTCAGCGATTTTGGATTTTAAAGGGGAGCAGAGAGTAAACAGTTTTCGGAGGCAAATTTAGCAAAATACAGATTTTCAAGTAAAACTCTACCAATAATAGCACAAAGAGATGTAAAAAAAACAAAAAAAACAAAAAAAAAAAACAACGAAACATCTTGAGGACATTTCCAAAAACTCACTTTTGGTTTTGGGGAGTAAATTCGTTTTTTTTTACGTTTTTTTTCGGTTGTTTTTTTGACGTCGAAAACTGGTTTTTGACATGACAAGTGTCAAAAACTGATTTAACCCTTTCATGGTCATGAATGCATATACGCGGTCAGAAATTTTTACTTCTGAATCATTTATTCATTGCAACAAATTTTCTAAATAGAAAACAATCAGTTTCTCAGTATTCCTGATAAATTTGCAATATTATTAGTACTTAATAAATTAAAAATATTTAAAACACATCCTACTAAAATGGCTTCAAAACGAAAAAATTAAAAATGGCGTGACCATGAATGGGTTAAACTGTCAAAAACTGTCGAAAACCATATGTGAAAATTGGAAACTAATATAAAATAATTTTATTCATATTTTTAAGTTGCAATGTACTAAGTATACAAGTTAATATTGGTTATATATAATTTATATACATATATATATATATATTCAGAAAAAGAAACATGTTTATGATAAGAAATGTATTTATTAGTGCCTCATTTTAAGAGGAGTGTGAATGTTTATAAATCTTTTTTGTAAATTGACATACAGCTACGAAAAATTGCATATACAGATGGTAAATTATAGTATGTAATACAATTAAGCATATTAAAAAATTCTTTAAAAATAACTAAATTTGATATATAAAAATAAATAAATAAATAAAAATTTTGCGTTTAAATTTTTTTTTTTTTTTAATGATTTTTTTTTTTTTTTTTTTCCCTTCCTCACTTTAACATTATGATTTAAAAATACAAACTTAACATATTACATTGATACTTAGTTTGGAAGTTCAGTGATAAGTTAACTTTTAAAATTATGTTGAATGCTGAAATTTCAATGAGAATTTTTAGCATTCAAATATAGTATTTTAAAAAAAATTAAATCATATCAAAGAATCCACAAACTAATATCCAGATATTTATTTTAGAATATATTGTTAAACTTAAAAAAATATAAAATTGAGATATAAATTAAAAAATTAATTAGATGTGAGCATTTTTAAGAAGTGAAGGAAAATTATTTATTTAGATACAGTTTGAGAAATTTTAATGTATTATTTAAAATATGCATTTTAATGTATTTAATATTACATATCAATGCATATAAATTAGGGATGAAACGGATAGTGATTTTGCCGGATACCGGATATCCGGAGCTCTTCTGCCTGTCGGATATCCGGCATTAATTTTGTTTTTTGTTGTGTTGTATGTTTCTTTTCTTTTTCTTTATTTTAAAACAATAAAATATAAACATATTTCATATACTATTCTTTTAAAAACATTTTAAATAAATTTATTTAAACATATTTATTTAATATTCTATTTATTTGTGCAATATTGCCATGAAGAATAAAATTTTAAGCCTAACATACTCATTCCTACACTTGCAATTTTTGGTGAAAAGCACAATCACAAAAAGATAGGTTTTGTTCAGAATTATAAAACTAAAACTTATTATTTACATATTTTTTACAATACTATTATCAAAAAAATGAAATAAAATATTTTACTAATATAATCACAGTTGAAGGGTTATTTTCACATGAAAACTAATATGTTGTGGCCATCACAAAACTTTCTTCTACATAATTCTATATAACAGCGCCACTTAGGGTTTAAATCTAATAAAAGTTTAACCATAGCTTCTCACAATAAATATTTTACAAAGGGAGTTTATGCAATTTTAATCAACAGATGCTGAGATATACGCTTGTGAAAAATCATAATAGAAGCTCCACCAGCCGGCTGATATACACATAAATAAGGTCAACATTTGCTTTCATAATGGTTGTCTTATATATGAAGTTTCATGCACATATGTCATAGAAGTTGGGATTAACTTAGCCTATTCATTGGGTAAATTGTGTAGTGCAGTATTGCCACCTGTTGGCCGATATACACCTGAAATAAATCGCAATAGTGTTTCACAATGGCTGGTGGCAACTGCAGAGAATAAATATCATTTGTTCAGGAACAACAATGAACAGCTTTTTATTGTTATGGGGAAGATTAGGGGGAACGTTATAGATCACTCTGGAAAAAAAACCTAGCTAACTCTGTACAAAATTAAAATAGGGTTTCTATATTTCTTAGACCTGAAGCTACTTTTGGCTAAATTTGTTTGCTAATGAGTCCAAAATCGATTTTTGCAGAAGCCAACTTAAAAAAAAAAAAAAAAAAAATCCTTTACAAGCTACAACTGATCTAAAAAAAATTAAAAAATTGTCGCAAAATTTTCATCTGATGGGAGTTTAAGCTTGAATTTTCTCCTTCGGATATCCGGCTTGAAATTGCCGGATATCCGTATCCGGTGTGCTGATATCCGGTACCCTGCCGGATACCGGATAGTTACCGGATATCCGTTTCATCCCTAATATAAATGCAAATCTTCATACCATTAAGACATTAATTCTCAAAAGAGCAATATACTGTCCATTATCCTTTTCAATAAAAATAATTAATTTAAAATTGCATTATGTAATTCATATTAAAAATTTAGTTCAACCAATCATGCAATACCTCAAAAATTTTTAATCATACAATATTAAAACATGCTATTGATATTGATTATAACCCAAAATGAAAAGACGTTATGCAATATTGCACAGTAATTTTATTCATTTTGATAAAATACTTATGGCATCTTTTAATTGTCAATTTAGTAGAGCTTACTTTTTAAAAATAAAACTTTGTAAAATTTTTGGTAACTTAAAGTGCAATATAAGTAGTTTTCCTTAGAACGTACAAATTACTATGTTCGAATTTTTTAATTTTTTGTACCTAAACAGAAATGATTGGCATTAATAGGAAACAGATAATACTTTTCTAAAAAATTTTAACAATGGGAAATTTATAAACTAAACATTTTTTTTTTTTTTTTTTTTTAAGACTACGTTATTTTATTGCTCTAAATATGACTAATTCATTCTTAAAATATACTAAGAAATGTAAATTTGCGAGGTTTTTGACAGTTTTTGACATGACAGTTTAAACTGTGGTTTAAACAGTCAAAAACTGTCATGCGTCAAAAACCTGCCAACCCTGTTTATAAGCATAACTCGGCTCCAAATTTTTTCATGGTGAAGAAATTGCAGATGGAAAGACTAGACTTCAGAGAAAAAAAATCATTTTCAGCGATTTTGGATTTTAAAGGGGAGCAGAGGATAAACAGTTTTCGGAGGCAAATTTAGCAAAATACGGATTTTCAAGTAAAACTCTACCAATAATAGCACAAAGAGATGTAAAAAAAATCAATGAAACATCTTGAGGACATTTCCAAAAACTCATTTTTGGTTTTGGGGAGTAAATTCGAGCCCCCCCCCCCATGCTAAATTCGTCCGGGGAAATCTATAGAAGCAGAGGTCACAAATTTTAGTTTATGGCTTATTTATGTGTATCCAACAACGATTGTAATGAAATTTTGCATAATTTCACCTTTTCCCTTCTTCAGGGTAAGGGTGGGGAAATAAGAACGTTTCCAAGCATAACTTTGCTTCAAATTATCTCAGTAAGATTAATTTTTATGTGTGGGCTGTTCATTTGTTTCCAATGCTCACAATAAAAGGATTTTACGAAATTTCCCCCAGCCCCCCTTGAGGTGGGGGGTAAAACATGTTTCCATGCATAACTCTGCTCTGAACAATCTTAAAAAGGCAATTTTTTATGTGCGGGCTCGTTATGTGTATAAATATAGATTATTTATATATATAAAAGAGTAAACTCACTGACTCAACAGAGCTGTGGCAATTCTATGCGAGACAGAGTTCCAAATTTTGGTGAGCAAACTAAGATGGGATTTTGCAAAATATCTTGCCATTCCCACCCTCGAAGGGCAGAAGGCAAAAACATCTTTATAAGCATAACTTGGCTTCAAATTACTTCATGGTGAAAAAATTACAGATGGGGAGACTAGACTTGAGTACAAAAAAATCATTTTCTACGATTTTGGAGAATATTGGATTTTTAAGGGGAGGGGGAGGGTGTAAAAATGATTTTTGTTTAAAACTCTACCAATAATAGTACAAAGATATTTAAAAAATCCGCCATGCGTCTTTTTGAGGATATTTGCAAAAACTCATGTTTTTTTTTTTTTTTTTTGGAACTTTTGATTTTTTTTTTTTTTTTTTTTTTTTGTGGAGGGGGGGGGGGAGGGTTACAAGGGGGTAAATTTGATCCCCCTTTTAGTGCTAAATTCCCCTGGAAAAATTTATAAAAGCAGAGGTCACAAATTTTAGTGTGTGGCTTTTTTTACATGTATTCAACACCTATTGTAACGAAATTTTGGTGCAGGCAACAAAATAGAAAATACCCCTTTATAAATTCTAATAGTGTGTTTGCTAATGGATTGATATTTTATTATTATTTTTATTCATTTTGACATCAAATTAAACTTCATAACATATTGTAATACTATATTTGGATTAGAATTGCTATAATTTTATGGTCGATTGGGTAAATCAAATAAAAAATTACTTGATAGTAAATACAGTAGAACTTGGATAATTCGAAGTTGAAGGGACCTGAGAAAAATTCGAAATATCCAAAAACTCGAATTACATATACTATTTCGTACTTGCCAACATACTAATTAAAATTCCGTAGTATTGTTAACTCCGCCTTCTTTTTCACACCAGTAACCTTTTCAGAGTATTTTTCTTCTTATTTAATTGTAATTGCATTTGCAAAATATTACTTTAAAAATTTACTAGTGTGAAAGAAAAGGCGGGACTAACAACACTACAGAATATTAATGAGGATGTTGGCAAGCATGCTAGTTTGTCAAAAAGAAGAGATAAATAAAAAAAAATTAAAACTCTACGATCAAAGATTTAACATATAAACTTTATATCTAAGAAAACTACTACATCCCCCCCCCCCATTAAATCAATATTTTTTACGAGCTTAATTATTCAACACTTTTTTTTTAAATAGTCAGATATTTTTTATTGCTTCTTCAAGTAAATCTTTGTGTCATAGCATATGATTTGAACCTATCCGTTCATATAAAAATAGAATCTTCTACATCAGACATGACTTTCAATTAAAAAAACCCTCGAAGTTTATGTATATGCACCATATCTTCTGATGCACTACGTAGGGGCTTTTCTTGTATTTCCTTATCCTTATTTTGAAAGACTATTAAAATAATTAATGTATTTTAGCTGAAAAAATCTTGGGAAAAAATTTTACTGTAAGATTTTAAAGATAATCATATGAAAAATTCAAATTATCAAAAATAGAATTCGAATTATCCACGATTTAATACAAAATTCAAGGGACCGAGTAAAAAACTCGAATTATCCAGAATTTCGAATTAAACAAGTTCGAATTATTCAAGTTTCACTGTACTATGTACAGTCTGAATAAAATTGTTCACTGTAACTGCAATTTAAATATAAAAAAAGATACTTTTTTAAATAGAAAATTTTATATATATATATATATATATATTGTTTGTTTTAAAACAGTCATCCGATAAACATCCAAATTAAAGTGAAGAGTAAGGCTTGGTTATCTCAGGCAATAGGGATAAAAACCCCAGATATTGTGGGTGAAGAACACACTGCTGAAGGCATCAGGGACTGGAAGCATGTTTTTGAGCAATTTCAATGTATAGTTTTTTAAAGTTTTTACTTATATAGCGAAAATAGTGATTCTTTTATTATTATTATTTGTTTAAATATAGTGGCCAGCAAAGCGGGCAAAATCTGCTAGTAAAATATAACTAAATAGATAAAAATTACACACTTCGATTGAAACATCATCTTCATTTTCACTTTCTTCTTCAGATGAAGAACTGTCCTTTGATTCTTCAGAGTCTACATTAATAATAATTTCTCCTTGTTGCTATGTTAAAAGAAAGTAAAAACAGCTCTTGTAAAGTATGTCAAAGTCATAATGAAAAACATTTTTTATTAAATTATTATCAATAGATAATATCTGGCACAAAAAATTAGGATATAATTTATAAATCTCAATAAAATAAATACCAAA
The DNA here is from genome assembly GCA_963930645.1 of Salticus scenicus. Lineage (NCBI taxonomy): Eukaryota > Metazoa > Arthropoda > Arachnida > Araneae > Salticidae > Salticus > Salticus scenicus. The sequence goes on along the minus strand of OZ005653.1, from coordinate 318,595,553 downwards.
GTAATTTTACTTTATAAAATGTATAAAACAGAGTTATAGAAAGTTAAAGAATATAATAATAAAGTATTTTTCAATTTCAATGTTCTTAAAAAGATAAATTAAAAAAATCTGATATGGACAACACAACACATGACTTCCTTATACAACCATAGGAATATATATATTTTTATGAAAACATTGACACTTTTGTGTGAGGTAACTGATTAGTTAATAAACAGGCAGGATTCAGTCCCCAAACATTCCTAAAAAAATAAATAACTGCTGCTTGAACCAAAAAAGTCACGACAATATGATTATATATGCCACCAAGACAAATATAATAGTTTTTCAAGTATAAAACTCAACTGCTTGTTACAGAATATCTCATTGGCAAATGCGCAGCTTAGAGTACAATGAGAATCATTTGAGTGTAGATGGCTCAGTTTTGTTCTCTTTGCCAAAAATTAGTGGCAGGAAATGATAAATTTTACCAAAATAATTAACTCAGTTAAAATTGAGAAAGGGTTTCTGACTACCCTGAAGCAACATTTTCCGCAAAATTTTATTGCTAATTTTGTCATACTGCAAATTAGTAGCCAGCATAGATTTTAGGTCTTGGCATCGAATTTGTAGTTTAGGGTTGCCAAAGTTTGGAAGCTCTAACTTCAATAATAAGAGTTCTGGAATATTCTGGAAAAATTCATTGGTTTATCGCGCTGAACTAAATTCTTGGAAAGCTCAATAAATGAGACACAAGACTATTGAAAAAAAAAAAAAAAAAGTGAGTGTTGATGATTGTAGACTAGAACTTGTCTATATTTTTAAGTATTATTTTCTACACGGTATTACAGTAAAAGTGGAAACAGAGGTGTATTTAACAATGTTTATTTGATTTCTGTAGTAAATATGACCATTTCATTGGATTGTTTCAAGAATATGTTTTTAAGCGTAACTTACAACACGCAAAAATTTCTTCAACTTTCGTAATATCATTACTAGCTCTTTCATTAGCTTCTTTTGAAATCTCTATGATGCTAGTTAGGTCATGTACAGGATTATTATAAAAGAATCATTGGGTTTCCGAAGCGTTTATTTCAGAACATAATTGGGTTACAACAATGAGCAGGGATTAATCCAGCTTTTTAAAAATGGTACCCCATTTGTGAATTTATAAAATAATTTGTGAAAACATCAAGTAAGTTTGTGAAAATTAATGATACTCCAGAACAATTAACCAAAATATGTAAAGCAGTTTTTTAAATTTTAAAATACATTTAAAAAATAAAATGAAACAGTTGTAAAATAAATATATATATATGGGCAAGTTAAGTTGTTTCTTATATGTAAGATAAGTAGGTGTTTACTTAGATATTTATCATTGTCTCAAATAAATATCCAAATTGGGGGTATTTTTCTGTGTTCGATGCAGTGAAGCTTATAAAATGTTTTAGTGTGCAGTTATATTGCTGAGAATTGACTTTGTGAAGGTACCTCTTTGCTGAAAGTTGAATTTGTGAAGGTACCTCATTGCTAAAAATTGACTTCGTGAAAGTGCGGCACTAAACTTGTTCTGGATTAATCTCTGAGGAGTTATACATGAAAATAAACTGAAAGCATCCAAGATTAATGTCCATGTTATAGATGTTCAACATGTGCTCGTGTGTGTGTGTGGGACTACGAATAAAACTCTCTCTAACTCTGTTCACTGTTTCTTCAGTAACGCTTGGTCGGCCGGAACTTTTGCCTTTACATAAACAACCGGTTTCTTTGAACTGTCATTACCAGTGCAGAATGCTTTGTTGGGTTAGTGGTTTGCATTTGTATGCCCACCGGAATGCTCTTTGAATGGTTATGAGGGATTCACACTTTGAAAATTCTAGTAACCAAAACGCTTTTTGCTGTCCAGTCACTATTTTGAATATGACGTTCGCGCAGCAACCATGGCAACCACACGCACATTGCACATACGCAGCGTGAAACTGTAGTTAACACCCTCTCGTTTGCATTGTCATGGAAACATATATGTTTCCAAGTTTGGACGTAGTAATGTATCAAAACCCGATAATTCATTTGTAATAACCCTGTATAATGGCCAATATCTTTGTATTTTTAGTCTTTTAGCTTAACAACAGTGGTGATCTCGTGCAACAATACACAAATACAATTTTACTACAGAACAATATAGTATAAACAATTATAAAATAATAAATTAAACTCATTCAATTAAATATTTATAGCAATGTTTGACACAATTAGTGATGTGGGGTGGAAAATTTTCTGCGGAAAATTTTCTATTTTGGAAAATTTTCCAGAAAATTTTCTACTATGTTTTTCCGGAAAATTTTCCAACCAAAAAAACAATTTTTTTAGTAAATCTTTTGCATGATATATTTAAATTTTCTTTTATTAGTCATAGTAATACTATATACAGTGTGAAAAACAAAAGTTTCTGATTAAAGTGATCATTTAGAAAGTCACCAGATATATGTTTTGAGCAACTTGCTCGAGAAAGAGGTAATTGTAATACAAGAGATCTATGGTTGCTAATCAGAATTTTAAATGTCCATTCAATAAGTTTGGAAGAACATAATTATAAAGCATTTGGCAACATAACAAAAAAAGAATATATTGATAAATTAATGCACTACTACACTGCTGAGCATGAGTATCTATTTTTCAAAATATTCATTTGATAAATGATAATACACCAATGTTTTTCAAATTCAGGCAGCAATTCTGACTTTGGTCACCTTATTGTCTCTGCTCTGGTTCTAAGAGTGACTCAGAAAGTTAGGACATTGCCATAATCTTCGTTAAATATTCAATTAAAAAAAAAAAAAGAAAAACTTAAAAAAAGAAAAATTGCTTTCATTACAAAATTGGCATTGTTGAAAATTTTAGAGAAAAATCTTATATAAAACATAATTATATATTTTTTAAATCATTTTTTTAAAACTAATTTCTAATGTGGAATTTTTTTTATTTTTTTTTTTTATTTTTTTTTTTATGCAAGCAACAGGAAATACCATTAATTGCCTAAATAAATAAACAGCAAGATTTTGATTAAAATTTAAGGAAATGAAATAGATAAAATGAATCACATCATATCTTGTAACTGAAGGTTTAGTTGAAAGAACTCAATATTTCTATATTTGCTTGAAATATCCGAAATTGACTTGTACTTGAAAAATCTCATAAAGGTGCTACATTTAAAGTTAAATAATATACAGGGGTGCAGAATATGTCCGAACGCACGAACGATGTTCGGGGGAAATTTTGAATATGTATTATCAGGGGTCGATCCAGGCAAAATTTGGGTCCCTTTTACGGCCTCTTCACAAAATTCCACATAGCAAAAAGGGACCCTTCACAAAATTCAAATTCATAAAAAGGGACCCTTCACAAAATTCAAATTCATAAAAAGGGACCCTTCACAAAATTCAAATCCATAAAAAGGGACCCTTCACAAAATTCAAATTTATAAAATGAGTCCCTTCACAAGATTTTGTTTTTAAAAATGATCCTTTTATTAAATGTTTTCATATTTTCAGTATTAATTTTAATTAATGCCTTAATTTGGCTCAACGAAACTCTATTAACTTGATATTAAACATTACATAAAGTGATTGTAAAAACTGAAGATTTTACACAATATTTTACTTTTTCACAAAAATATTTTGTATTTCACAAAATAATTTGTTTTTCACAAAAAAGGGACCCAAAAATTAAAACCTGGATCGACCCCTGATTATCTTAGAATAAAATAAAAATGAAAACGGAAGTAAGACAAAATTACTGAAAAAACAAACTTTCTAATATTAAACTACAAATTAACAGCTGTATTCTTCTGTTGCAAGTGTATTCCCTTTAAATACCCATTACCCCCCCCCCAAAAAAAAAAAAAACTTTTAGATAATTGGTTGATGCGTTATTTTGGGGGAAATTTCAGAGGTCTGAACATTTTCTGCACCCCTGAATAATAATAATAATCTCAAACTTCCAGATTAATATTTTTGAATACAGGATTACATCCATTATCCAACACCATCAACTATTAAAAAATATGATTCTGTGTTCGCAAATTATGCTTAAAAATAGAACAAATCGTAAAAAGTGAAAATCAAAAGAATTTTGATGAAATGAACCCTTGCATGGTCCTTACCAATTACCTTGTACAGTTGGCAGCAAAATTATTGACGCGCTAGCAATAATTTCTATTTAAAAGATGTGCACTTAATATTATTTTGTTAAGTAAATATTTATCGAGTCATGATCTTAGTCTTATACTGTTTATAAAAAAGTAAGTTCATGATAAAAATTAGTGATCAAACTAAAGAAAAAAAAAGAAAGAAAAAGAAAAATACGGATGTGTGTTGCTGCCATTAGCAGCCAAGCTCCATATTATTCTAAACAGAAATTCGTTATGATAATTACCTCTGGATTTTGGTTTTTTTTTCTAAATTCTGTTTGGTTTCAGAATATTCACAATTGTTAAATTTGTCCTTGTTTTTCAAAAACAGTTTTTTTTTTTTTTAATGTTTTATTTTGAAATTATAAAGTGCAAAAAAGAACTTTGATCATTTTTTTTCCACTTTGTAACTTCAGTGTGAAGTATTAGAAATTAAATAAATTTTGGGGGAAACAAAGGCAAATTTAATTTTTCTAGAATATTTTTTTTTTTTTTATAATGAAAACAAAGTTAAAAAAAAAATCATTAATTCTCATAAAGTTTTTTCATATATAAAAAAATGGGGTTCAGCTGTTGGCAGCGATATGTGAGGGTCTCTGACAGCTACAGAATGTTCACAGACACATAGATTATTCAACCATTATACATGCAAAACAGTCATTAAAAATTATAACTTTCTAGCTTTATACATGTTTAATAAACCATTAAATCATAATTTCTGTGTTTTGTTTATTAATTTCTTTTTGAATTGAATAATTATTCATACTTTTCTTTGAATAGTTTTGTTTACTTGTAGCCTTTTATGTATTTGGTTTTATTTTACAAAACCTTCATAATTTAGAGATTGAAAATTTTCAGTGAAAATTTTCGGTAAATTTTCCAGAAAATTTTCCGTTTCAAAATTTTCCGGAAAACCCACATTCCTAGACACAATACAATATAAATAATGAAAGTATTAGTTTTAGTTTTCATACAGAAATTTTTATAAGTGGATTCTGAAGTGGAAGAGAAGTTTAGGAGTAGTTTTAAAATGAAATTAGCATTTTTTTACATTCCTGTAGAATCTCAGTAACAGGTAACAAGCGAAAAGAATACACACGTCACATAACACTGCCTATCAAGGGAGATCTAGGCTCCCTAGGTTGCTGTTGTTAAGCACTGTTTTGTGTGTTCCTACCAAGGCACCTATATGAGGGCTCTAGAGTTCCTACCAGAGAGCGTCTAAGACGTCATACATCGGTAGCGCATTGTCGTGGGCAAAAAATGTCCATAAATTGCAGACAATTTTTTATGACTGCAGACAAAGACTGTCCGAAAGTTGGGGGTTAATTTTTTTTATTAGTGCAGACAAAAACTATCTGCAAGCATTTTTTCTCTGTCTGCGACTATGTCGCCGTGTTTCTGCCACTGGGCTCTTACAGAAGTGCTTAAGATTATTAGAACCTTTTGAACAAGTTACAGTAAAAATTAGTTCAACAAAATCACCTATTTCAGAAGTTATTCCAATGGTACAAACTCTCAAACTTTTTATGTCAAAGCATGGAGATGAATTTTCAGGTGTCGGAACATTCAAAGGCTGCCTGGTTCAAAACATGAATACTCGCTTTGAACATATTCATGATAATGAATATTTTTGTGTTTCAACTTTTCTGGACCCTAGGTTTAAAACTTGCATTTTTTGATAACACCAAAGAAAATGATCTCAAGTTGAAATTACGACTGATTCAACTTATGGCTGCTAGATTAGACAGAAATAAGCAAAGACGTCCATAATGAGTCAAAGATCACATTTTGGGACTGCTTCATGGAGATTTCATCTACAAACAAAAAAAACTGCCAATTTACAGCCACCTACAAATGATGAGTGTGAAATCAGTATTTTGATAAATTGCTCTTAGATAGAAATGAATGTCCACTAAACTGGTGGAAAGCAAATGCTATTGAATTTCCAAAGTTATCTCAATTAGCCAGGAAATATTTATCAGCTCCTGCCAGCAACATTTATAGTGAATGCTTGTTCTCAGAGGCAAGTATATGAAAAAAAAGCGCAAAATAATAATATAAATAAAATAATCAAATAAAAAGTATGTTTTGCAGAGAGAGAAAAATTATATTGGAAGTCGCAAAAATGATAAGCACAAATATAAAGGCTGATAGAGGATACCAAAATAAGCAGTTTTGCATAAAGCAGTTTATTTAATTTTAAAATACATTTAAAAAAAATAAAAGGAAACAGTTGTAAAATAAATATATATATGAGTGAGTTATTTCTTATGTGTAATATAAGAAAGTGTTTATTTAGATATTTACCATTGCCTCCACAAAATATCTAAATTGAGAGTATTTATTATGAGTTTGATATGGTGAAGCTTATACAAAGTTTTTAGTGTGCAGCTATATTGCTGAGAATTGACTTTGTGAAAGTGCCTCTTTGCTAAAAGTTGTTTTTGTGAAGGTGACTAAATGCGGCACTAAATTTGTTCTGGATTAACCTCTGCATAAACAACATGGTCTGCATAAGTCTCGATGAGTGTTTTGATGATTTGATTTCTAAATTATACATGTAGCACACAAAGGAAGGAAAGGGATATTAGAGCTCAGACATTTCTGAATCAAATAATTTTTTTGTAGAAGTTTTAAGAAATAAATTAGATTTCAGAAATGCAACAAATAAATAACAAACGAAGGTTTAAGAAATTTTTAGAGATGTTTTAAATCTTTAAGAAGTTTTTGTAAATGCCTGTTTTGTGAATGCAACAAATACTTTTTCTTTCTCTCTTTCATTTTTTTCCTCCTCTTGATTAATGCAATCGAGAGCTGCATGTGGCCCTCTTGCCACAGGTTGTGCACCTCTATTGTACGAGGTGTGGCTATTAAATAACGAGACTATTGCTGCTACATATAAACTACATATGAACAGATGAACTACGAATGACCGACAGCTGTGCAGCATAAAGCCTTCTCTTTCGATTGCAGTGCCTCCCGTGTTTTTAGGGAAATTGTTGATATAGTTTAAAGTTTTTAATTATGAAATTAAAATTAATTATAAGGTATAAATTGTTAAGTATAATAAAATATTGTTTCTATAAATATAAATGTTTTCCCAAATCTCTTATAAAATTTAATTTCACTTTACAATATTGTTTTTATAAGTTATAATATTGTCTGTGTTACCTGCAGTGGTTGTCAGTACTGCTGTGCTACAGTTTGTTTTGTAAACAAACAAGACGGCTGCCATGCCATGGTGGGTGTTTCTACGCAGAGCTGACCTGATGTACTGAATCAGGTGTTAGCTAGTGGTTGTGAGTTAACTGCATGCTATAACTGTATGAACTGTTAATTTGTTAACTGCAAACTTAACTGCTTTTCTTCTTTAGTTCCTGAGCGAGTCTTTAACTGTGACCTATATCTGTTTGGTATAGTATTTATGTGCAGGCTCAAGAGTTGGAGATGTCTGATTTGATAGTGTCAACATGTATTAAAGTTGAATTAGTCTTTTGCTCAAGTTGGGCAAATGGAACAAGCTGTCAGCCATGTTGGTTTTTTTATGAAGTAAATTGGCTGCCATGTTGTTTTCAGCCAGAATGCAAGCTTCAGCTACCATTTTTGTTTCATGAAAATGGCTGCTGGTCAGCCTATGATAATGATGAAAGATGAGCTTGTCTTTTGATTTATTTATCTATCTTTATATTAACTTTTTGAATTTGTTCACTGTTCATTATTGTAATAAATTAATATTTATGTTAAAAGTCCAGCCTGATAGCTTGTTTTAAACATCACTTCAATTTGTTTACATTCTGAAACATATCAAGTAGACAGGAGCTTATCCCTAACAGAAATCAGTCTGGCCGTAAGCGATGATGATCCTTTTTTTTTTTTCAACATTCATGGTATTGTGTACCTTCATTGGGTTCCTGAAATCAAGCCATTAATCAACATTACTATCTTGAGGTGCTTGCTCAACTCTGTGAAGGGGTAAGGAAAAAACGAGCCGAATTGTGGAAGAACAAGTGATGGGTTCTCCATGAAAACAACGCGCCGGCTCACACGTCATTGCCCGTCAAGCTGTTTCTAGCCAAATAAAACATCCCAGTTTTAGACCATTCGCCTTGTTCGCTTGACCTGGCCCCATGTGACTTTTATCCGTTCCTCAAAGTTAAATCTGCATTAAAAGGAACATGATTTGAGTCTGTTAAAGCTGTGAAAGAAAAAGCAGCACACTTCATGCAGGAGCTCACAGGAAAAGACTTCCAGCACTGTTTCGAACAATGGAAAATTCGCATGGAGCGTTGTAGTGATAGAGGAGGGGTGTATATTGAAGGTGATAAAAACTAAATATGTATAAATTTAAAATAAAATGTTTTAGAGCAATAGTCTCGTTATTTAATAGCCACACCTCGTATGTTTATGTTTATTTATAATAATATTTATGAAATTCTAAAATTACAAAGTTACTTATGAATTTTCACATAAGCCATGAAAACACAGGAATACTGATTTTTTTTTTTTTTTTAATCATTATTTTTTTTCTTTAAGTAAAACATAAATATATGTGGGCAATAAATTAATATGAATTTGAAAATAATTATATTTACTACACTTATCATTTATTAATAAATTTTTATCTATTATTATTATTGATTATATAAATATTTGTATCTGTTTATAGCTTGGACTACTGACGTTTTGGGAGTAAGGCTGATTGCCTACTCTAGTGTCTTAGGCCTAATGGTGAGTGCCCTCCGTGGGGGTCTTTCTAAAGGGTCCTAGCCCATATTTATACAGGTTTCGGAGAAAACCACGAAAAACTCTGAACGGCTAGGCCGACGAGTGTGCCCTGGGATCGAACCCGTCACCTCATGTCTACCAGCTTTGAGCATAGAAATGCTTGGCCACTGATGGGCCCTACAGCTTAGATAAATTAAAAAAAAATATGTATCAGTAAGTATTAAATTTATTACAATTTATACATGTCCAGAAAGATTTCATATTTCTCTTGTCTCACGGTAATTATAAGAATTTCAGATGCAATTCAAGCTTGTTTAACATTCAGAATTACAATATGGAACCGTTTATCCAGAAAACCATTTATCCGGAATTACATTTTCAAATAATTAACTTCTAATGTATATTTAAAAAAAAAAAAAAAAAACTTACAGAAGTATTTTTATTTATTTTTTAACACGTTAATCACCATGTCAGTCATATGTGCCTGACAGTGTCAAATATGATATAAAACCGCGTCAACCATCGGTGGTTGACAGTGTAAAATATAATATAAAACTAAAAATATTACACTGTTTCAAGTAATTATTTAATTTTTTTTTTTAATTTACTTAATTTTTATTTATTACATGATAATATCATTGAGGAATTTTAATGGAATTTATTAAGAATTCGCATGGCGATCAACGTGTTAATAATAATGGTTTAGCATTGTAATATGAAACAATTAAAAATAAAAGAAATATTTAATAAATAATAGTAATTTCATTTAATTTTGTTATACTTCAAATTTGTATTTATTTATTTGGTAAGTACAGTGTCAACTGAAAAGATAGTTTTTAGTTCTGAAAAATGTTGATAGATGGCACCACTACACGATATCATGAAACTGATGACTTTATTTATCTGGAAAGGGTTGGGTGAAATGGTGATAATTGGTCTTTAAGGACATAAAAACCATGAATTTTCATAAGAAATAAAAAAAAAGCCTTTAAAATCAGGTCTTTTTTCTAAATTCTTAATAATATTCAATGTTTTAAAATCATTGGCATCATGGTTAAAAACACTTGGATTTGGGCAGATTTTGATTATATAAGGTTAATAAATTATCTTGATTGAAAATTATTTCAATACTTTTATTTTTTTAAAAAAAATTCAGGTTTATTAAATATTTAAATTTGATTCACTGATAAAAAATAGTTATTAATTTTTTATTTTAAATATTTTAAATGAGAACCATATGCATTCTAAAATTCTGATTAATGAGGGTTGCTTTGATGAACAACCAATTATCCAGAAAAACCAGTTATGCAGAATAGTCTTGTAAAAGCCATTCCGGACAATTGGTTCCTTACTATATTGTTTTTTCTTAAAAACTTGCTATATCAGCAGTCATAAAAAAAAAAAAAAAAAAAAAAAAAAGTTATATTTTTCTATAAAATATTTAAATACAAAATTATTAGGCTAGCCATTTTTATTTTACTGGTTAAATATATAATACTAAAAGCACAATACTAAAAAAATTGAAATATACAATGTTGTATTGCAAATAAAATGATTTGTCAATCAAAATGCTCTATCAATGATTTATAAATCATAAAGTTTTAGAAGCATGAAGTTTTGATTTTATATTAATCAAAATGTTATAATAATACTTATTAATTAAATACCTTATTAAAATCCTTAAAATTCCGAGCTTTTCTATATATTTCGGCACACCAGTCGGGGCCATCATCAGAGCTCATGAATGACTTGAAGACTAATGCTGGGCGGTTTGTTTATTCTCTGTTTTTTCTTCGCTCCTCTCTTCACTTCGCTTGGTTTGATGGTATAACGGTTGCCATTCGGGTGGAATAATACTGTGCTCGATATCATTAACGGTGTTGTTAGAAGTTAGTATTTCAAGAGCCTCTTTTTTGAGGGCATAATAATGAGAATTATAGGGAACTATTTTTTGATAGTTAATTGAGTTAATGTTAATTGGGTTAATATTGTTAATTCTTGAAAAAGCTGTAGACTGTTTATTATATTTTAAGTCGGTGAAATGTTCAGAAATTCGGTCTTTAATTTTTCGTTTGGTCATACCAACATATGTAGCGTTATTTTTATTGTGGAATTGGAAATCAATTTTATAAATACCTGCGGTATGTTTAAAATGGATGGGATCTTTTTCATTACGTATGCGTTGATATATATTTTTGTTCGGTTTGATTGGAATATTAAAGTTGTGTTTTTTGGCTTCGTTTTTAATTTTTAGGAAGGCTCCTTTGCAACAGGGGATCGCATTAGAAATACAATTAAGTAATTTTATACGTTTTTTGTAAAAAGTGTCTAAAATGTTGGGGTTATAATTGGCTTTTTTAGCGATATTTTTTATTACTTTTAATTCGGAATTTAAATATTTTTTATTTGAGCAAATGAGGATAGCGTGGTTGACATAAGAACGAATAGCGGCATATTTGTAAGGGAGGGGTGTGCGACATTTATTATTAATAATTTCGTTATTGCTGGTAGGTTTCCTAAAAACGGTGTCAATGGAGTGGTCTTTATTTTTAATAATGGTGACATCGAGAAAATTTAAAGTATGGTTGGTTTTGGTTTCATGTGTTAATTTAATATGAGGGTCAATTTCATTAAGGTCAGCAAATATGTTTTCAGGATTAATATTATGAGGGGTAACAGAAAAAATATCAGACATAACATATCCAAAGTTTACAATTGTTGATTATGTTACTGGCGGTATTTTCAAAGATTCTTATTTTTAACTCAGTGGCGATCCCCGAAATGGGAGAGCCCATGGGGACACCCTGGGTTTGTTGGTAGTAACACCCATCAAAAAAGAAAAATGAATTATTAAGTAAAAGGTTGTTGGTATGTATTAGAGTTTTGCTGATTTTGTTGTCGCCGTATTGATTGATTATAAGAGATTGAATTATGGTGTTAATTTCTGAAATATTGATGGAGTAGTATAAATCTTTAACGCCAAAACTGTTAAGGGTATCATGATAAGAAATTTTTAACCACTTAGCATTAGTCTTCAAGTCATTCAGGAGCTCTGATGATGGCTTCGACTAGTGTGCCGAAATATATAGAAAAGCTCGGAATTTTAAGGATTTTAATAAGGTATTTAATTAATAAGTATGAACTATAATCCTTTGTTAAAACTTTTTAATGTTATAATTAATGTTTCTGCAAAAACATTATTATGTTTACCTTTTAAAACATACAGTATAGGATCTGTTATCCAGAAAGCTTGGGACCTGGGATATTCTGGATAAGGGGTTTTTGCATAATTCAGAACACTTTATTATATGCATAAAAATGGTAGAAAATAATTTCACAAATAGCAGTGATAAACATGAATAATATATATAAACACTTTATCTATATATATTTGTTCATTTAATAAATTATTTCTACAAAAAAAAAAAAAAAAAACATTCTTAATTAGAATTTTGAACTATAAATAATAATAGTAATAATAAATAAAAAATAAACATATATAAAATTTAATTTTGGACCTGAAAGTAAAATCCTTTCATTTTGGATTTTGCAAATATTTCTATGATTTTTTTTTTGCTTATAGTGTGTCTCTGATACTAATTGTTCAGAAATGTTTCAAATACTTTTAGCACATAATGCTAAATGTTTTATGAAATGATTTCTTAAAATAATGGAAATTAATAAAAACTATAAAAATTTTTATAACAATTGGGACTTCATGCATACGACCTGAGTTCAAGGATAAAATTTATCTGCTATTGGGCACTTTAAGTTATTAATCTTTATCAATTAAAAAATACCATAAAAATTCATTTTCTAACCTAAATTTGCAAAATTTTCAGTAACTGTTTGGACAATTTTTGCTTACCATATTTCCTCAGAATAACACCCTAGCATTAAAGAAAGTAGGTTGTAAAACTATAATTCTGACCGCTGCTATTGTATAACTTTAATTCTTAAATTTTACAATAATTAAAAATTTTGGTAGTTGGCATTTTGCATTCTAGATAACGAGTTTCCAGATAACGGATCATATACTGTACTTATAAATAATATCTTATTGAAAAAAAACTATATTTTTAAAGTATCACATAACTAAGTTTAACATATACTATATTAAGCATAGTTATAACTTATAAATAAATTTCACAATATATAAAAGTATCACAGCATATTTTGTATGAACATAGAAATAATTCATAATAAAATTTTAAAAGCCTAAAGTTTTGTTTTTTATATTAATCAAAATGTTGTAACAATGTGTTTTTCAAAGAACATTAATCTATTTACTTTCCAAAAAATCTTAATAAACTATACTTTATTAAAGTAAGTTTTTATATGACAAATTATAGATATAGGTTTTTGACAGTTTTGCTGCCGAAGGCAGTGGAGACCCATTTTTACCAGATTAGAAATGATTTTTTTTTTTAGGGGGCACAAAGGGTCAGGGAAGCAATATGCGCACGCAGTGCATGTATCTCTTAAATTGTGTGCGCGCAGCATGCACAGGACTGCGCTGCCGAAGGCAGTGGAGACCCGGTGTGACTTTTTACCCAATCAGAAATGATATATATATTTTTTTTATAAATTTATTTTCTTAAGAATAAAAGTTACTGTTAATGATTCATTAATTATAGTGATTCATTTAAAAATACTGACCCGCTAGCGGGAGATTAAAACTAATTTTGACCACTGACACAGTTAAAATCAATTTTGAATGGTCAAAAATACAACCCTAGTGAGGAGGAGTAGGTTGAAGACATAAAGATAATTCTGCACTTCTAAGAGATATGGCCATATCACACGGGAGCATATATACTCAACACAACATTATAGTAAACATGTTCACTATGCTGAACGAACGAGAAACTGGTCAGCTGTCCATAGAGTTCCCCCCAATTGATAGCGTGATGTATTCCCTCTCTAAAGGTATTCCAGGAAAAAATCCTGTTTATTCCTCCTATTGGTCAATTTTGATCAGCACACTCAACATACTCAGCTTTTCCTAAACGGTTTCGTAAAAGTAGATCATCCGAAAACTGTCTGTCCTTGAACAAAATCAGGCTGAGTATGTTGGATATAATGCTGTATTTAGTAAAATACTGAACGAAAGTCTCTCGTGTGATATGGCCATTATATCTGCATTACTACCTACATTTATTCGTTGTACATTGTTCTTTATACCCTCCAAGAGACGAATAAATAAGATGTTACATGGAAGTTCTTCAATTTCCGCATCAACCAGTTTCCGACATTCAGGACATCTTAATTCCTCGTGGATGTTAAGAATTTCCTGTAAACATCTTCTACAAAATGTGTGTTGACAAGGTAATACTTTACTACTGCTATCGAGCTTCTCCAGGCAAACTGGACATTGAAGAAAGTTATTCAGAAAATCTTCATTCAAAATGAAACTCTTCACACTGTCCTCTCCAGACTCAACCATAAGAGAAATGTAACTTATGCTAGGGAAGGGAAAAAAAGTCAAATATTTGTGAATGTACATACATATGCATAATGTAGTATAATTGTACAAAATCTATCACCTATGCAAGCGTTGAAACTACCTAACAAGTAAAAATACTGCTATTTATATCAGGGTTTGCAAAAACCCAACCCACTTAGTTTTTCTGGGCTTTTGTTTGAATACATTTGCACTGCAATGTTAGATATATGTTATTTAGCATATTAGTTGTAATACTCCTAATTATATTAAACTATTAATTAATAATTAATCTAATATTTATCTTAGAAATAAAAATTGGTTTGATTTTAATACTATTAAAATAGTGTTAATTAGTAAGATTAAGCTACATTTTATTTTAATGAATGCTTATTCAAAATAAATATTCTTAATGACAATAACTGATAAAATAAAAGAATTTAAATTCTTAAGTACAATACATATTATTTAAATTTTTTTAATTATAAAAATAAGTTGCAAATGCTTTATCTTTTTTTTTTTTCTTTAAGTTTTTTAATAGTTGAAATGGTTATAGAAGAAAATTTTATTAGATTTATAATTATGTTGTTACTAAAATTAAAATAAAATTATTATTAAGTTTTAAAACTGAACAATTTAATTAGTTAAATATTGATTCTGGACAACATTTATGTCCACTGTTAAACAAAAATATTGTTCGGTTTTACAGGAAAAGGAAAACTGAACCGATTATAGAAGATAAACATGCTTTTATTATATTTATAATTGTAGTTACTTTTTACGTTTAATACTATTTTCCAGAAAATAAGAGTTTTTCTTAACCTTTATCTGCTGCATTATGAAGCAGACAAAAATTGTGTTTGAAACATATATTTTTAGTTACTAAAGAGCATTATTTAAAGCAGGGTTGTTATTTTGTTCACTTTTTTGTTTAAAGTCCGGGACGCTGGACAAAAGTGGAAAAAACCTGGACAAAACTGGAAAAAACCACACGAAACTGGACAAAATAAAATCCACTAAACTGTACATGTTCAATGTATAAAATTATTCTGCTAAATAAAGGGCAAAATTAACGGTCGCCACCGGCCACGTGGCGACTAAATAAAAAAAGATGGCGATTAAAAGTTATGCATCAATTGCCACTTTTTGTGATCATTAAAAGATTCTAAAAATCGAGCGACGATAGGCAATTGAAGCCTTGTGATTTACAATCTTTTTCCATCCATGGCATAAATGTCAATGTTCATTTTAAACTTGCTTTGTTATATTCTACAACCTATAAAGAAGTAGAATTGTTTAATATACCTCACCCATATAATTTTGTGGACACCCCCCCCTTTCCCTTCCCCTAACGATCTGTGATTACACAGCTTATAGAAAGCTTTATAATTTCTAATCATTCTCCATTTGCTGCAAAAATATAAATATCTATTTTAAACTTACTTTATTAGATTCTAGAATCTGTAAAGAAGTAGAATTGTTTAACATGTCTTACTCATAATTCTTGTAATCCCCCCTCCTACCCTCCAACGATTGCAATCACATGCTCCACTGAAGCCTTGTGATTTACAATCTTTCTCCATCCATAACATAGATGTAAATATTCATTTTAAACTTTCTTGATTAGATTCTAGAACCTATAAAGAAGTATATGGATGTATCACCCCCCCCCCCCACACACACACACATGCACTCCATTTCAACTAGCAGTTAATGATCAAATGTCCTGCAAAGCACAATCTTTTTCCATTATTTTCTCCATAGTATTCAGTGTATATTTAACCCATTTAAGATATTTGACAAATGTGTGTATCAAAATTTGATTTGGCTTAAATGTGTATTTTTCAAAAATTTTTGTACTATGCTTTCTTTTGAGTAGAAATCTTCCTTTTTCCTTCCCATTTTAAAGTAGAAATATCCCTATTTTTAAAGC
Organism: Salticus scenicus; assembly: GCA_963930645.1. Lineage (NCBI taxonomy): Eukaryota > Metazoa > Arthropoda > Arachnida > Araneae > Salticidae > Salticus > Salticus scenicus. The sequence continues at coordinate 318,579,281 of OZ005653.1, read as the reverse complement.
TACAAATTTGGAAGCTAAGTAAATTATTTTTAATGAAGCAGCTAAGTTTCCATATCTATACTTTTTAAGAGGAAATATTTTAACTCTATTGAAATAAAATCATTTAAAAAAGTGTGTTTTTAGAAATAAGAAACAATAATAAAACTGCTAACTGTATTTACACATGACCATGTAAAAGGTTGTGATGATGATGAATCAGCTGATTCATTTACTAGAAAATATCAATATGAACTGTGAATGATAATGGCTTATTTCACTTAAATAAATTAAAAAAAAAAAAGTACTACTGAATTATCTGAAAGATGAAAACTTTTGCTGTTATTATTACAGCCCTAAGTAGATTTTAATCTAGGATGTGCAATTTAGGATTTTTAAAAAGAGCGTAATTACAAATTACAATTTCAGTGTCCCTGTGTTAATTTTATTATTATATGTATTTCTTATTTTCATGTTTTTCTTGTGGTGATTATACCGCAAAATGGTAACAATGCTTTTTGCAGGCTGAAAGAAATATTCTTATCATGTGAAAAGTGGCCACTAACTTAAAAAAGTGGCTACTAATGAAACTGACAGTACCGGCCATTGGCCACTAATGAATTTTCCCAGTTTTGCCCTTTACTGCTAAAACAATAAATTGCAATTTTAACATTAAATTAGCAATTTTAGCAACATAAATATTTTATTAAAAATTAATAGTATGATTAATGAAAAGTGTAATTTCATTTTAATCACGATAAACAAAACAAAAAAATCGTGAAGAAAATGCTAATTACATTAATTATGTACAGTTTGTAGATGTAACAAAGTAAATCTGTTGTGATGGACTGTTATATTATTATCATACTGGATATTCAGATTTAAAAAAAAAGTTATTTAATGCTATATCTAAATCTTTAAAAACAAAAGAAATAGGCACAGCTGTTTAGCCAGAAAAAGATTTCATGCTTAATGTTGAGTTATCTCCAGTACATAATGTTGACAATTAAAAATGAAGAATAACTTAATCTCCCCCCCCCCCCCAACACCCCTCCCCTCGAAAGAGGCTATTTTCAATATTAAAGTTTTTTACAAACGGCGTGATTGATTAATACATAGACGATTATAATCTTGAAAATAATTTAAGTTGTTTCTTTGTTATTTTGTACTTAATATGGAATTATCTTATTTACCATTTCTATACTAGGTTGTTAAAAAAAAAAAAAAAAAAAAAAATAGAACCGACTCCAAAAAGCAACTACTATTCAATCAACTTAAAAAAAAAAAAAAAAAAAAAAAATTGGTATGAAATGAAATTGTAAATTGCGCCTAAAAGTATAAAATAATTTCTTTCGCCAAACAACCTATAACACTACAATTAATCATAACTTTTGAAGTCGGCGCAAAATTAAATAAAAATTGATACCTTTATTCGATACAAAAATCAGATCCTATTAAAAATACACAACTCACATTGTCACCTCCAAAACGCAGCCAAAAACTACTTTGATTCAAGAAAACAAATACGATTTCGTAAGCAGCAAAAGTTGGTGAAGATGCTGGTATCTGACGTCCATGGTGAAAGAAAAATCGCAAAATTATCTGGCAAACATATTTAATTTCTTTGGGATACCATGATTATTTTTGATAAGCTACATTAAGAGAGTAATCAAGAATATGAAACAATACTTCGTACAATATATATTATGAAAATATACATCTTGCATGTATATTTTTGCATTACGTTTTGATCGTCAAATCCAAAAACCACCAAGGATGATAGTTATCAAAGTTATACCAAATCTGCAAAGGAAACTCTAACTTCGTAGAAACATAAATACTGCATTGTGAAGAATATTCACTGTTCTCTGTAGATGCTACTAAAGGACCAATTGTATACAGTGATACAATAATAAAGGAAACATGAAAATGGATCATTCGAGATGACAGCATTTGTTGCTACCGATCTAAAAACAAACCTTTAAAAACTAATTAAATTTTATTTAATTTTCACTTCAAAAGTTATGATAAATTGTAGTGTTATAGGTTGTTTGGCGAAATAAATTATTTTATACTTTTAGGCGCAATTTATCATTTCATTTCATACCAATTTTTTTTTTTTTTTTTCTTAGGACTGAGGGCCTATTAGTCTCAATCTGGGATTTTTGTGTTGTCGATTTCGATAGTTGGACATTTGTCGAAATCTAAAATTTATCGAAAATATAATTGAATAATTTGAAAGCGATGTTATAATTTGGAAAAAAGAAAAAAAAACTAATAGTCCTCCATCCTAAACTAAATTCTGCTTTTGCCAGAATTTCATCAAAAATCTTTTTTTTTTTTTAATATTATTATTATTGAAAGAAAAAGAAAAGAAAATTAATTAAAGAAAAAAGGAAAATCACTATATTTATAGGGGACTAAAGTGGAAGTTGTACCTCACGGGACTAATGTGCAAGTTGCACCGAACGAACAAACTATTTCTTTCAACGAAAATGCCTACTAACCCTGGACGATCATGCAACCCTCATTAGGTGAGTTGGTATGGAATCGCTCTATAACCTCGAGAAAGAGCAAGAGATTTTAAGTAATTAATTTCTTTCGAAAGACTAGACGGATCAGAACAAATGTGTAAGGCTTATGTTTTTCTTACTCATTTTCCAAAAATTGATAAATTTTTTATATTTCATTTTGCGGTTAAAAAAAAAAAAAAAAAAAAAAAAATGCACATATTGAAAAATCAGATTTTTGAACTTAGAATTACATTAAAAATAAAAATAAATAAATAAATACACGATTGTAAATTTTCTGAATGTGAAAACAGAATTTAAATATCCTACATTAAGTAATGAGTAATCATGAAATAAAACTTTCCCATAGAGTAACATGGGCCACGGCTGTCGGCGAGATTAGGTATTGTCCACTCTAAAAATATAAAGTTGCTTTCCTTAGCAACAGTTACTACTTTCATTTCTTAAAATTTATTTTGAAAGTTTTATGTTTAACCTGAATTATAATGTGATATCTTTTAAACTTGTGGGAAAAGGGGGAAAAATCTTTTTCAATTGCTTTACTTTATCTCAAACCAATACTCTGGTTGTCCTAAGAAAGATACTTTTGCTAAGTCTCATATGAGAATATATATATATATATTTATATATTTCTGTAAAGCACATTAACCATATCTTTTGAACGATACTACTTGTAAGCCCTTCCTTTTATTGAAAGTAGGCTAAAAATGTATGAGAAATTTCATGTCTGCGTATTAATATATAGATTCGCTGAAAAAATTTAGAATGCTCCAAAGATGAATTTAAAAAAAAAAAAAAGCTGCTAAATGGAGGGGAAAAAGAAAGAAAAAAAAGAAGCTTTTTTTTCTTGGCTGATTTTAGGAATATGCCCCGAATGAGAGGGGGGGGGGGCATGTGCCCTCGATCACAAAGATGACAACACTCTTGAAAGCATGTGGGTGGCATTTTCAGATGGGGATCATGAAAGGGCACCAAATGTCGGGTCTCCCCCCCCCAATCAAATTTTCACGCTACGCCCCTGATAACAACCCTGCATGCATGGCGACCTGAGTTCAAGGATAAAATTTGTCTGCTAGTGGACACTTTAAGGAGTAGATTATTAATTTTATCTATTAAGAAATACCATAAAAATTCCTTTTCTAACCTGAATTCGCTAAATTATCAAGTAATTATTTGGACAGTTTTGTGCTCACTATATTTCCCCAGAATAACACCGTAGCATTAAAGAAAGTAGGTCATAAAAATATAATTCTAACTGCTGCTATTGTATAACTTTCATTCTTAAATTTTACGATAATTGAAAATTTTGATAGTTGGCATTTTGCATTCTGGTTTTCGGAGTATTCTGGATAATGGGATTCCGGATCCTATACTGTATTAAGATAAATGAAAATAAAATTGAAAATGAGAAAACTGCCATGCAATTTATTTCTCATAGCAAAATTAGATTTTGATAATTGAATCTTTTTGTCAGAAAATACCCCATGCCATTTTTTTTTTTAATAGGGTAGGTGCTCCAGTGATTGGCATGCTCCAGTAATTGACATACATCACAAAATAGTTAATAAATAAGAAAAATAATAAAATCATATATTTTACATATAAGAATTGAAACATTTTATGTCAAACACTGGAGCATAGGGTGCTAATAACTGGTAAAATGAATAACTAGCAGTGTCAATTACAGGAGCATTGAGTGGGTGTCAAATGAAAATTCATTTAAAAAAAAATAATTGTTATCAAATGTATATATTTTAACATATATGTGGTCTGAATGTCTTTTATGCCATATGTATTTAACTTAAGATAAGATTTCTAAAAATATTTTCTGATGACTAGAACATTAAAAACATCAGAGATTGCTCTAAAAGTGTCAATCACTAGTGTTCTTACCCTATATATATATATATATATATATATATATATATATATATTCTACTTTTATGTTCATGCAAAATAAATTAAATTATATGAATAGAGATATTAGTTGCAATATTTTATTACTAAATATCATGTTGTAATATGATTGCAGTGAAAATTTTCTCTCTTTTTTCTTTAGCCTAAGTTTTTTTTTTTTTTTTTTTTTTTTTTTTTAAGGTGAGACACAACTTAACATTTTAATTTTATTCAGAATCCCATGGCAATCCAAATTAATATGCACAGATATTTTACAATATGTATGTAAGAATATCTTTTTTTTTTTTTTTTTTTTTTGCTTTTTTTTAAGAAATACACATTTTGAAATATGGAAGGTAAGGTCAAAGTCTTTGACCTTGAAATTAAAAATTCAAGAAATTATGTATGTCTTATATCAAATAAAAGCCTGTTCAAGCACTTTCTAACAACATCAAAAGTAAGGTCCAGTGACAATTAGGGAACAAAATATGATTTATTATGTAATATACATAATGCAAAAACTAACATATTTTGCCCATCTTTGAAGTCCATTATCTCAGAAACCAAAATAGATGCAGATTTTTTATTCATTAATTCTTTTCTATATAAACCTAATATCTCAGCACCCCCCCCCCCCCAAAAAAAAAAAAAAAAAAAAAAATTAAGAGAGTCAGGTTAAGTTTTTTTTTTTTTTTTTTTTTTTTTTTTATTTGACTTAGAATGAATGACCTTGATGTTAGTATGAAAACACTGATAGACGTTACATTTTAATTTATAACTTTATAACACATAGCAATCCCATTCTGAAAATCACAGGAAAAATGTAGGAACAACATATATTTTTTTAAAATAAAATAAAAAACACACTTTTTGAGTTTTTGTAGGTCAAAAGTAAAAAAGTTTGACCTTGAAATGAAAAATTTAGAAAATGTGTGTGTGTGATATATCCTTTGAAAGCCTGTATTATATTCCATGTCAAATCAACGAAAAAAAGTAGCATTTTTGACCTGACCCCCTCAGATTTCTATGAAATTGGGCTCATTTATTTGTTCTATAGAGAAATGAATCTGTACCTATTAATAAGTCCCTACCTCTTTTAGTTTTTGATATACAGGGCTGCAAAAATGCAAATTTTCAAAATTCTTATTTTACAAATGTGCCCATATGTCCTTCCCTAATTGACTTAGAGGAATAAATTTGGTATCATTAGAAAGCTTATAATACAGGCTTTCAAAGGATATATCACATGCACACATTTTTAAAATTTTTCTTTTCAAGGTCAAACTTTTTGACCTTTGACCTTCAATAACTCAAAAAGTGCATTTTTTATTTTCTTTTAAAAAATATATGTTGTTCATGCATTTATTATCTATAATTACTGTGATTTTCAGAATGGGATTGCCATGGGATGCTGAGTTATAAATTAAAATGTAACATCTATCAGTGTATTCATACTAACATCAGGGTCATTCCAAGTCAAATCAACGAAAAAAAGTAACATTCTTAACCTGATCCTCTTATTATTATTTTTATTTATTGGGCTCAGATATTATGTTTATATAGAAATTAATTAATACTGAATAAAAAGTCTGCATCTATTTTGGTTTCTGTGATAATAAACTTCAAAAATGGGCAAAATATGTTAGTTTTTGTATTATGCATATTGCGTAAGTCATAACTTGTTCCCTAATTGTCACAGAACCTTATTTTTGCTGTTATTAGAAAGTGCTTGAATAGGCCTTTCATTTGATATATGACATACATATATTTCTTGGATTTTTAATTTCAAGGTCAAAGACTTTGACCTATATTTCAAAAAGTGTGTTTCTTAAAAAAAAAAAAAAGTATGGTATTCTTACATAAATATATTGTATAATAAATATCTGTGCATATTAATTTGGGATTTCTATGGGATTCTGAATTAAATTAAAATGTTAATTTGTGTCTCACCTTTATAATACAGTATTAGATTTTTTTAAAGAAAAAAAAAAAAGAGAGAAAATTTTCACTGCAATCATATTACAACATAATATTTAGTAATAAAATACTGCAATTGATATCTCTATTCTATTCGTCTAATTTTATTTTACACGAATTTAAAAGTAGAATTTCAAATCATGACTCCACGACAGTTGTATGACTGGGCAAAAGAACATAATGAGTTCATATATTTTCAGTACAGTACAACTGAACAGCATAAAGAAGAAGAAAAGACTTTGAAGCAAAGGATAATGACAGCAAGAAGAATACCAGGTACTCAGAAACTCCACTCGTTTGTTCCACTGAACAAAAATCATGTGCAAGTCAAAACATTTTCATTTTCTAAGAACTCAAGAATAGAAAGCGTAACAGCTTTTGGGGATAATCTTGAATTTACTGAAATGGTTGGGTTCTTGATATGCAGATATGATGGACGGACAATGGTGGTTAGGTTGTGTTTTAGACTCTAATGAGGAAAATCAAACCCTGAAGATAAAGTTCTTACATCCACGCGGACCTTCACCTTCTTTCTACTATCCAGCCATTGAGGATGTACTGAATTTACCTGTAAGTGATGTAATTTCAAAAGTTGACCCCAGGATAAATCCAACTGGAAGAGTTTATAACCTGTCAAAGCAAGAAATGGACAATGCTAACCAGAAGTTGTAAAAAATATTGTATCCTTAACTGTAACTATCTTCAGAAGAAAAAAAAAATGTATGAAGTGAGTAGAAATTTCATTATTTTATTTCACTATGATCCCATTGCTATCCCATTCTGAAATTTTCAGCACACCTAAAGCAAATTATCAAGAGAAATATATTTTTTTCAGATAAAAATAATGTGCTTTTTGAGTTATTAAAGGTCAAAGGTCAAAATGTTTGACCTTGAAATGAAAAATTTGAAAAATATGTGGACGTGATATATTATTTGAAAGCCTGTATTATAAGCTTTCTAATGATACCAAATTTATACCTGTAAGTCAATTAGGGAAGAACATATGGGCATATTTGTAATACAAGATTTTTGAAAAATTGCATTTTTGATGCAGACTTTTTATTCAGTATTAATTAATTTCTATATAAACCTAATATCTGAGCCCAATAAAAAAAAAAAAAATAAAAAAAAAATAAGAGGATCAGGTTAAGAATGTTACTTTTTTTCGTTGATTTGACTTGGAATGACCCTGATGTTAGTATGAATACACTGATAGATGTTACATTTTAATTTATAACTCAGAATCCCATGGCAATCCCATTCTGAAAATCACAGTAATTATAGATAATAAATGCAGGAACAACATATATTTTTTAAAAGAAAATAAAAAATGCACTTTTTGAGTTATTGAAGGTCAAAGGTCAAAATGTTTGACCTTGAAATGAAAAATTTGAAAAATATGTGGACGTGATATATTATTTGAAAGCCTGTATTATAAGCTTTCTAATGATACCAAATTTATACCTGTAAGTCAATTAGGGAAGAACATATGGGCACATTTGTAAAACAAGAATTTTGAAAATTTGCATTTTTGCAGCCCTGTATATCAAAAACTAAAAGAGGTAGAGACTTATTAATTGGTACAGATTCATTTCTCTATAGAACAAATAAATGAGCCAAATTTCATAGAAATCTGAGGGGGTCAGGTTTTTTGCTTCGTTGATTTGACATTTAATGACCCTATAAGCTTTTTAATGATACCAAATTTATACCTGTAAGTCAATTAGGGAAGGATATATGGGCACATTTGTAAAACAAGAATTTTAAAAATTCGCTTTTTTGCAGCCCAGTATATCAAAAACTAAAAGAGGTACGGACTTATTAATTGGTACAAATTCCTTTCTCTATAGAACAAATAAATGAGCCCAATTTCATAGAAATCTGAGGGGGGTCAAGTTTTTTGCTTCGTTGATTTGACATGGAATGACCCAACAGTAATATTATTAACAAGATTGCAGTTTTTGATCCATTCATATATCATATAATAAACTCTCTCTGTATAGTGCCCCCCTGTCGTGGAATTTCTGGTGCCACGGCTTGCAGTTGCAAATCAATTATTTCATCCCTCCCTCTTCTGTTTTCCATCTAATTTGAAAAGTTACAGTTTCATTCATTATCCAATGCATTTCAAAGCATATACTTAGTATTTCAGTACCTTATGTTGTTTTTAAACAAAGTTAAAATCCTTAAAGATTATTTTTAAATTTTCAATTGAATATACACATATATCAAGACATCATAGACAAAATTAAAAATTGGTTAAAGATTTTTGCTTTTTTCTACTATCTTAAAAAATAAATAGAAATAAGAAACTGTGCAGTGCAGGGGCGAAACTAGCTAACATGCAAAAATCCTGAAAACTGCTACTTCCTTGCAGATAAAGGGGAGACTTATTTATGATATACATCATATGGCTACTCGTAATAAGTGATATTTTGAGAGTTCTTAATACATTATCAGGCAAATTAATCACTCAGAATGAGAAATTTCTATAAAATTAAAAATTTAACATGAAGTTCAGAGACAGCAAAATTAACAAAAGCCCTGAATTCAGGGATAGCCCTTGAAAAGTTTCACCGCTGGCCAGTGGCGTACCAAGGGTGGGGCGGTCTGCCCCGGGCCTCAGGTCATGAGGGGGCCTCTGGAAAAACTTACATACTTGGTGAAGTTGCTGTGACATTATTTTAGCCAAAAAATTTCCTGCAGTTATTTAATCCGTCGGTTACTGTCTAAAGAGCCTTAAATGTACAAAGTGAAGAAGTGCAAAGAGGGCCTCTAAATAGTAGGGGCTTCAGTTAGGGGGTCCCCAGTGAAATTTTTGCCCTGGGCCTCGAGAGTTGTTGGTCCGCCACTGCCGCTGTTCTACATTTTTTGGCGGCACTAGGCGATCGCCTGACGGTAAAGCGGACCCTGACTGGGAACCCTAAAATCGTTCAATTTTGTTAAGGGTCCGTTTTAATTTCGCCGATTAATTATGCAGCCCGCAAATATTAGTTTATAAAAAGTATAAATCTAAATTCTTCCTTAAAAAAGTAAACTATGACAAATAACTCGCCCAAGCAGGAAGATGATGCACGTTATATTTTACATGTATCAAACATTATATCTAAATTTTAAAAAATAATGTAGGGAAAATACAAAATGTTTTAGTAATGTTAGTTAAAATTCTTACCTGGAGAAATCCATGAAAGTATTATTTGAATCGTTGAAATATATCAAAAAGCAGATAGGTACAAAACGTTTGAGCTTTGCTTTGCTTGTGCTTTGAGCTGTAGGCTACTATAGCTTGTGCCGGCATTACCGTTTAAAAAGACAATGAATCCGTGCAATGAACACAAAGGAGTAGTGTGCAGTGTTGCCAGCCAACTTCTACTTAAAATTTTTCTCTAGGGGTGAGTTCAGCCTCTTGATCAGTTCAACCGATCTAACCGATCCTTGAGACATTTGATCCAAGACCGGTCGAAAGCAGAGGCTGAACAACTCCGATCCTTTTATTGTATCAAAATCAGTGCTGCCATCTGTAGGCTTAGTTTGAAATTAGCTGTAAAATATTTTAAAGTTAAATTAACTAAAAAAAATTTAATTCATCAATTAAAAATGTAATTTAACTATGAATAATAATAAAAAAGATAGATGCATAACTTTTTTTTTTTTTTTTTTTTTTTTTTTTTGTATTCTGCATAGTTGGGTACATATGCACTGAAATATAATAATATTAAATAAATAATTCTTTTTTGAAAATTATTTAAATATAAAAATAATAACAATAAAATTTAATTTTAGAAATTTTTCCAGCAAAATTTTTTTTTTAAATTTTAATGATATACTGTAAACAATTTTAAGTTTTATTTTGTGGATTTATTATCAAGCTAATTTTTGTTAAATATTTTTAAGTTGGAATGCTGAAATTTAAAACAAATATTTAGCATTCAAATATTTGATGTAAATAAGGAGTAGGTTCAAGTTTTATTATGATCTAAGGTAAGAAATATAAAACTATTACACATTGCCAAAAAATTATAAAATTTAAATTTAAATCAATGATTACAAAAAAAAAAAAAAAAAAAAAAATCTGATGTGGGCACCACATGAGTTCCTTATACACTTTTAGAAATATACATAATGTTAAAAAACATTGACATTGGACCCGAAACAGTTGGCTAAAAATATTTTTAAAAAATGAATTATCACCATGTTCTGAGATTTCTGAAAGTTAGTTAAAAACCGATGCAAGATTTGTACTGGAAAAAATTGGCTAAAAGTAAAAAAAAAAAAAAAAAAAAAATGCATTTTCACCGTGTTCTGAACTATTCTGAAAGTTTCAAATGTCTAGCTAGTCGGGAAGTTAGTTAAATAAATTTTCTGTTGAACCATATAAACGCTGTCGAAGGCAGCAGTGACCCGAAACAATTGGCTAAAAATATTTAAAAAATGCATTGTCACCGTGTTCTGAGTTTTTCCGGAAGTTTTAAATTTCTAGCTAGTCGGGAAGTTAGTTAAAAATCGATTGCAAGATTTGTACTGGTAACGCTGCCGAAGACAGCAGGGACCCTACACAGTTGGCTAAAAGTATTTAAAAAATGCATTTTCACCGTGTTCTGATCTAGTCTGAAAGTTTCAAATGTCTAGCTAGTCGAGAAGTTAGTTAAATTAATTTTCTGTTGAATCACATAAACGCTGCTGAAGGCAGCAGGTATTAGAAACAGTTGGCTAAAAATATTTTAAAAAATGCATTGTCAACGTATTCTGAACTTTTCTGAAAGTTTCATATGTCTAGCTAGTCGGGAAGTCAGTTAAATTGGAAGATTTGTCTTAACCGTTTTTGAGTTATTACCGTTTTTTGATACATTTTGGCCATTATGAACCTAATTTTCCAAAATATCTCCAAAACGGAAAATCATACAAAGTCTAAAAAAGGAGGTGCACAACTAGATGTTATAACAAACCTTTGTACCAATTCGCAACTTCCTACGTCCAACCGTTTTTGAGTTATGCGACATACACATGCACACACACATACACACATACAGACGTCACGAAAAATCGTGTAAAGTCCCTTATATCTCTAAAACGATAGATCATGTTAAGACGACACTTGCAGGTATACAACTAGCCATCATGACAGTCACACGTATAAATTGCCAACATTCAGCGATCATTTGCTTTCGTGCAATGTGAAATGCAAAATCCATTTCGCAAATCGGGATTACTATACTTCCTTATACTCTGTATAAGGAAGTAAAAAGAGAGAGAGAGAGAGAGAGAGAGATTTTTATAACAGTTTTTTAAATTATCATTCATTTGATTCAAATCTTCATCAAATTGGTTTGTTAAATTTAATTAATTCTGATTTCAATCAATAATATTTTAAAAGTTTAATATATTTATGTTTTTTTTTATTAATATTATTATTATTTAAATACAAATTAAATGTTGATTTTTAAATATTGTTAATTATTTTTATGTTTAAATGATGAAATTTAATGCAAATATTTAGTATTCAAACATAAAAATGTTTCATAAAAATTAACTGATCGATAAATTCCCAAATTCACAAACAAATTTAAAATATTTTGTTGAACTCAAAATTAAAAAAAAAAAAAAAAATGTTAGCAGGGAGCATTTTAAAATTTTATTTTATTAAATTTAAATAATATTCGAAGAATTTTAATTTGCATTATTGTATATTTCAATCCATTGCATGCACTAAATAATTCTAAAACAATTATACAGTTATATATCAAAAAATAAAAAAAATGTTTGTATGCATATTCGCGTTTGTAAGGATCGATAGATGGCGTAACCAGAGCAATAACCAATGTCCAATCATAGCAATGGATCTGTAAACGGATCAAATGACTCGGAAAAATTTCTTGGGCGATTTGATCCACGACCGGTCCACGGAACACATTATACTGGACTAGGGACCCTATATACAGAGAGACTGGACATTGACCGAAAGTCGGCCATTTTAGTGCCAATTCGGAGCAATCCCCGTAGAACGTAATGTTTTTTCCTTCGCGATCGACGCTTTACTATATAACATAAATGTAAGGAAATTGTGCTAAATTTGTGCAGAAAGTAATGCAGAATATACAGGGGCGGACTGTCTCAATTTGGCCCACCCGGCTACAAGATATTTTGGCCCACTCACTCCATAATGGTATATAAGGAAGCCTTCCCCATCCGGGCACAAAGTAGAGTCACAGAAACCCAGTTATTTTTTAATAAAGTCATAATTTTACAGCATTTTATTTAACCTTCCACATTAATGTCAGTTTTATAAATACATAAACATATTTTTAATAAATGTTTGTGATCGATTTCTTCTCCCCCATGGATCAGCCCCTAATACAGTATGTTCCAGAAGACTTTACGCTAGAAAGTTAATGGGATACATTTCTGAATCTTCAGGAAATATTTTTTCAGTACAAAGTTTTGTTCACAACAGTATTGAAATTACAATTAAGCATCTTAAATGCATTGTGATGACCCCCCTCTTCCTCCACCGAGTCTTGTTGGAGTTCCCATGAACGTGATTGACGGCCGAGACGGAAAGTCTGGACTTTTGAAAAGAGTGTTGGCTAGCATGGCTTTTTGAATTCTTCCGACACCATTCATCCTGATTTCACGCTTTCCTTTGACTTTCCGACGACTCTAGCACGTCCCATGGGTGTGGTAGACAGGACGGCGCCACGCTAACGGTCAAGCGACTGGCCGGCGAGTGTCCTAGGAGTGGTCTAGAGTCCGGAGGAGCCTATCGGGAGTTGGATTGCATCAGGGGGCTGACCCCCTCTCTCAGGTCCCGGAGACACGGCAGACGAGGAGAAAGGATAGAGAGGAGCTTGAGAATTAAGAAGAGTAAGATTTGATCTTGGAGATCTGAGAGGAGGCAGGAGCCTAATATGGACTATTAACATTTTAATCAGGCATGAGGCCTATCAATACTAGATTTTCTTCAAATGTAAATATTGTAAATCTTTGTAAATTTTTCTTTATTAAACCCTAGAAGTGTCCAAATGGCTTTTTATTCCTGCCCAAATTTTTATTTTTTTAATGTTTCTTAGCTGTTTTTACTACGCTACCACAGCTAAGATAATTTGGTGGCAGCGACTTGGGATTCATTTGAACTACTGTTAAAGTTCATGATCTAATGCCACTCTTCAACATTGACGTAAAATATTTGATACGTGTGTGCAGTTTGGATGACACATCGCTCCTGTTGATGACATACAGCCGAGAAGGACAAGTGACGACTCATTGTTCCAGTTCTCCGGGATGTCAACAAAAACAGGTGAGTCCCATTCTCTTTCCTACGGAGAGGTCATTTAATTAATCGTTTTATTTTAATTTAAAATTGTCGTAGGTTTTAAAAGTTGGGAAATTTTTTATCCATGTCAAATTTTATGAAGTATTTAGATACGTCAATGTTGTAGAGTAGGGTAACATTTATTTAAATTGCATTGATTTTTTGTATTTTTTAATTATGTTTAAATTATTTTAAAATATATTTTGAAATCAACTTACTAGTTTTGATGTATAAGAATGAATCGCGATAAACTCAGTTGTAAACAGAAAAATTATATTCTGATTTTAGAGACAATATTAGTTGTTATTTTGTTTTTAAAATTGACTTAAAAATAGAGTTTAATGCTATCGAAATTTTAATAATTTCTGAATTTTGAACTTATGTGTCAAAAGGAAACTAGGTAAATTGATATCGAGGAAAAGTCTGAGAATTTTATTTAACTTTAGCGGAAATTGCTAAAGTTGGAAAATATTTGCACTGTTAAAATTATCGGATATAAAAATAAATTAAATTAGCACTGAAATTAACGGGATTTGTTAATTGGGAAATCAGTCATAATTTATTTTTCTTGCTATTAATGTGAGTGGGTTTTATTATATCTGGTGATAATTGAAAAAATTGTGCTGAAAGTTGATATTTCTCTTTTCTATTTATTTATTGTATTGCCTGATATTTGGTGTGTAATTTTAAATTCAAGTACAGAATTAGAAAATTTTTAAATTTAGGAGCTAGTTTAATTTTATTATTTCGGGCAAAATGTCTAATTTTGAAGATGTCCTTTGCGGTCAAAATCGCACTGTTTTATTAGCGTTAGCTAGGGAATTTGACACAGATGTGTCAGAAAAAGATCGGATCAAGGTGATGAGACAAGCTATATTAAAAGCGCCGGATTACACCGAGAAAGAAGCTAAAATCTTCTTAGAACATATTCTTCAACAGGAAGAAGAACGCGTAGAACGAGAGAAACAAGAGCGATTAGACCGGAAAGAACGGGAAAACCGGGAATTTGAGCTAGAAAAATTACGATTACAGGGCGCTGTAGAAAACGTTAGTATAAATTCGGGAGGCTCCGGTTTAGATTGCGCGCCTGTAAATAAAGTGAATTTAAAAGATGTTGTACCTAAATTTGATCCAAAAGTTATGGATATAACTCTTTTCCTAATGATTTTCGAGCGTCAGGCTCAGAGAGAAAATTTAGATGAAAGCAAATGGGTTTCTCAGTTGTTCACTTTGGTTCCAACTGAAATCGCAGAGTTATTAATAAAAGAACCAGCTGAAAAAGCCGATGATTTCCAACATATAAAAAAATTATTGTTAAAAAGATATAGGCTAGGTGCAAATGCATTGAAGAAAAAATTCGAAGAACATATCCGTAAGCCCTTAGCTTTGTGGTCAGACCTTGTTTACGAATTAAGGGGTTATATGGAAAACTGGTTAGAGACCGTAGGCGCAAAAGACTACGAGTCACTTAAAGAACTTATTCTTACGGAGCAGTTGAAAAGAAGGGTCCCCTTAGAAATCCGTGATAAATACCTAGATAATTGGGATAATTTTAAATCAGCGAGTGAACTAGCAGACAAATGTGATATGTACGAAAGTATACGTTCGGATCATGGCGATAATGCATGTATATATTATGAGGGACATCAAGCCGAAAATAATAAATTCGTTGAAAATAAATCGTACAAGGATCAAAAAACTTCGGAGGCGAAATTAAAAAGAGAAAACCTATCTAAAAATTCCGAAAAAAAAAAGAAAGCAGTCGGGAGAAAAAATTCGACGAAAAATTTGATAAAAGACGGGAGGTGACGTGTTTTTACTGCAAAAAACGCGGTCATATTCGTCCGAATTGCCCTGAGCTAGAAAGGAATGAAACTAGCGATGTTATTCATCATATCGGAGCAAACTCAGGTTTAAGTTATTGTTTCAAACCTTACGTAGATAATGCGGTGATTAATGGGGTGAAAAGAGAATATCTTAGAGATACAGGGTCAAAATGGGATTTATGCAACCGTAGTTGGATTAAAAAAGGCTATTTTATCGGAAAAAATGTCTTAATGCGCTCTCCCATTGATGAAGAAAGCAAAAGCTTGCCTTTAGCTCGCGTAACTATAAAAGGTGGTTTCGGAAAAATTGTAACTATTGCAGCTGTCAGACCTGATGACATAGAAGAAAATTATTATGTGTTAGGCAATAAAACAGCAGAGCTTATTGAAAAACTCAGAAAAAATCCTAAACCTTTTAATTCAGGCTTTAAAAGGCGCAAAGATCCCATATGTAAATCCGATAGATTTAGCTGCCGTAATCATAAAGGCGAAGGTCACAGACCATTATCCGATAATATTAAAAGGAACGGGGAAAAAGTAAAAGATTAAAATATCCGTTCTAAATTTGAGTATAGGAAGGCTAATCCTAAGTTTGACGAGCGAACAAAGAATCGGCAGTCCCCCATTCTCTTCGACTCTAAGGAAGAGAAAATAGCAGATAGAGCTCTTTGTTCGAAATACGAGAATCGGGAAATCTCGGAATGGGATTTACAAAGTTTTGAGGACTACGAAATGTCACAATTCTATTCATAAGTTGCCTGTACATAAGTTTAATTTCATAGAAACTTTTATCTTTATTCGATTATTTTATATTAGTTTGGTTAATTAATTAATTTATTTTATTTTATTTTTCTTTCTTAGTGTATGTTTTTATAAAATTGATTGAATTAGGTTAAGATTATGATCGTAATTACGGCAATAATAATAAAAATAATTAAAATCTATGTATACAATTCGGTGTATGCCTGTGAAATATTAATTCTGGCATTGTGTTTGTTTATAAAAATGACATCATGAAGATTTTAAAATTTAATCGGTCAATTGTTGCGATATGTTGAATTTAAGTTTACTTCATATTCTGAATATTTAATTTGAAGTTTAATGCACAAGTTATTAAATTTAATGGCCTAACGAAGCAAATTGTGTACATAGTTGATCATTGAAAAAGCATCCTTCTTAATATTATTATTGTTATTGTCTATATTTGTGTGTTTGTTTTGATTGCATGATAAGAATGTTTTAGAGGCTTTTAAATGTAAGACTGTTATGTTCTGTGAAAAATATCATTCGGTTAGAGGGGTAATAATCCACTCACTTTTATAGCAAGAATGATGGTAGCTGATTCAAGTCTTATTCAATGGCTTTTGTGTTTACAAAAATATTACTTTTCGACAGAACGTAAGCCTTGGAAAGAAACATTCTAATGCAGGGGTTGAGCAGACTGAATTAATCTGATTGAAAATGTAAATCAAAAAAGAGAAATCCTGTGTAAATAAATTTAAGGATTAATAATAACAATTTTTTTTTTCTTTTCTCTTTTATATTTTTATAATTTTTAATTGGAATAAATGTACCTAATTTTTATAAATGGATTCATTGAATATGCTTTAGAGAAAAAAATAAATTATTTTTTCTGTTTTACATATTTTTATTTTAGTTTATTTTAAGTGAATGTAATGTTAATTTGAATCTCGTGAGAATTTTAATAGTGTATTCTGGTTTTGTCTCATAGAGTATAATTTTTCACTTAAAACTGAGTATAGGGGCCAAATTTTTGTTTTATTTTTAAGTTTATGAAAAATTTTGGGGCGTCGACCTCTCCTCGGTAAGTGTAATTGGGGCCCTGTTTTCAGGATGTAATTTCCTTCGTATTAAGGAAATTCTTTTAGGGGGGAAGGGTTGTGATGACCCCCCTCTTCCTCCACCGAGTCTTGTTGGAGTTCCCATGAACGTGATTGACGGCCGAGACGGAAAGTCTGGACTTTTGAAAAGAGTGTTGGCTAGCATGGCTTTTTGAATTCTTCCGACACCATTCATCCTGATTTCACGCTTTCCTTTGACTTTCCGACGACTCTAGCACATCCCATGGGTGTGGTAGACAGGACGGCGCCACGCTAACGGTCAAGCGACTGGCCGGCGAGTGTCCTAGGAGTGGTCTAGAGTCCGGAGGAGCCTATCGGGAGCCGGATTGCATCAGGGGCTGACCCCCTCTCTCAAGTCCCGGAGACACGGCAGACGAGGAGAAAGGATAGAGAGGAGCTTGAGAATTAAGAAGAGTAAGATTTGATCTTGGAGATCTGAGAGGAGGCAGGAGCCTAATATGGACTATTAACATTTTAATCAGGCATGAGGCCTATCAATACTAGATTTTCTTCAAATGTAAACATTGTAAATCTTTGTAAATTTTTCTTTATTAAACCCTAGAAGTGTCCAAATGGCTTTTTATTCCTGCCCAAATTTTTATTTTTTTAATGTTTCTTAGCTGTTTTTACTACGCTACCACAGCATGCTTTAATGCAGAAATTGTTATGTATTTATGGCAAATCATTAGTCGGGAAAAATTGAGAGCTCACAGATTTCAAATGCAAAGCATCCGACATGAAAATTGCGATGTTCAACTAGATGCAAATTCGTGATCTATGCTTCCGCAATTCGGAAGTGTAGTCTCCATTGAAGCACACACACACACACAAAAGGGCCAAAAGTTAAGCAGTATTTGGAGATTTTTCTGGGACAAATTGTGCACCGTATAATTTTTTGTACTATTCTATCATTTGTTTAGATGAATGTTCATTGTCATCATATGTAAATTGTCACTATTTTTTCCTGAAAAATTAAAATTTAGCCCCCAAAACGCATTTTTTTTTTTTTTTTTTTTAAATCCCTGTTCATTTGGCCCACAGCCTTCATAATTTGGCAGTTGGCCCACCCCGCTACCTGGCGATCGCCGGGTGGGCCAGTCCACCTCTGAGAATATAAATGTGTAATTTTTTTCGTCTTAGAGAAAAAGAATTTGAAGAAAAACGAATTTTCTTTTAACCTTTGACATGGTTACTTTTTCAATTCCTATCGGAAAACAGAGGAAGTTTTTGTAGTACCTATATTAAGCAAAATACGTTCATTGTGAAAGTAATTCTACCTTATTATTATTATTTTTTTTTCTTTTTCGAGGATACATTCTATATATAAAAAGTTAAAATTTTAACAAAAATATGGTAATCTTAGTTTTTGTCAAGTAATTCATGAATAAATGTAAAACTATGGCAGAAGAACAGAAATTATTTTTTATTATTTTATAAAAATATTTACGTAATAGTTTTACAAGCTAAAAATACATATTTTATTTATTCCAGTTAAGCATTATTAATAACAATGACTTAGTTAAATATTAAAAATAAAAATTTTAGTAATAATAATTTGTAAAAATATTAACTAATATCTTTAGAAATTAAAAAATGTTTTTATTTATTTTATTTACATTTGCTTATTTCATTGATTTTTTTTTATTATTATTATTTTTTTTTAATATCATGTAAATAAAATAATTACTTATTTAAATATTATTTATAAAATTTATTATGGCAATTATTTTTTAAAAGAAATTCATTTTTCATATGTTAGCAAAAAATATGCACCTTATTTTCTTTATTTTTATTAATTTATTTTAAGAAATCTGATACATTTTGCGTACTAGCAAAAAATCAAAAAATATCTATATATATAAAAGAGCAGAGTCTGTCTGTGTGTGTGTGTTTGTGTGTGTGTGTTCGCTATAGAATCCTAGGCCGTTTCACCGAGCGGGACCAAATTTGGCACGGTTAATGTTTACGACCCGAGAAAGACAACGCCGCAAGCGATTTTACAAAATTCGTCCCCCAAGGGGGGGAGGGGGTGCAAAACGTAATTTCACAAAATCCTCCATATCTCAAACAAAAAAACAGATATCCGTAAAATTTTTGCTTTTAAATATAGCTAATACAAATGTCTAAAAATCAGTTTCTGGAATTTTTGAAATTCGGTCCCCAAGGCGGGCGGGGGGGGGGGCAAAACGTGATTTCACATGCGTAAGGGGGGGCTATGGGGCAAAAACAAATAGAAATACAGTTAGGCCGTACAAAATTGGTACAGATAGGTTTAAGAGGCCTGCAAGTCGAATGGGGATATTTTCGATTGTGTAAAGTTATTAGGAGGGGCAAGTAGGGGGGGGAGGGGAGGGGGGGGAAATAAAAATAGTGTCAGATCGTTCAAAATTGGTACATAGAGGTTTTCGATACTTACAAATCGATTGCGGATATTTTTGAATTTGTAAAATTATTAAGAGGGGCGGGTAAGGGGGTGGGGCAGTAAGGGGGGGCTATGGGGCAAAAACAAATAGAAATACAGTTAGGCCGTTCAAAATTGGTACAGTTAGGTTTAAGAGGCCTGCAAGTCAAATGGGGATATTTTCGATTGTGTAAAGTTATT
This sequence comes from Salticus scenicus, assembly GCA_963930645.1. Lineage (NCBI taxonomy): Eukaryota > Metazoa > Arthropoda > Arachnida > Araneae > Salticidae > Salticus > Salticus scenicus. Next base: position 318,559,302 of record OZ005653.1, on the reverse strand, counting down.
AGGAGGGGCGAGAAGGGGGGAAGGGAGGAGGGGGGGCAAAAAAATAAAAATAGTGTCAGATCGTTGAAAATTGGTACATAGAGGTTTCCGATACTTACAAATCGATTGCGGATGATTTTGAATTTGTAAAATTATTAGGAGGGGCGGGTAGGGGGGTGGGGCGGTAAGGGGGGGGCTATGGGGCAAAAACAAATAGAAATACAGTTAGGCCGTTCAAAATTGGTACAGATAGGTTTAAGAGGCCTGCAAGTCGAATGGGGATATTTTCGATTGTGTAAAGTTATTAGGAGGGGCGAGAAGGGGGGGAGGGGGGCAAAAAAATAAAAATAGTGTCAGATCGTTCAAAATTGGTACATAGAGGTTTTCGATACTTACAAATCGATTGCGGATATTTTTGAATTTGTAAAATTATTAGGAGGGGCGGGTAAGGGGGTGGGGCAGTAAGGGGGGCTATGGGGCAAAAACAAATAGAAATACAGTTAGGCCGTTCAAATTGGTACAGATAGGTTTAAGAGGCCTGCAAGTCAAATGGGGATATTTTCGATTGTGTAAAGTTATTAGGAGGCGCGAGAAGGGGGAGGGGAGAGGGGGGGCAAAAAAATAAAAATACAGTTAGATCGTTCAAAATTGGTATATAGAGGTTTTCGATACCTACAAATCGATTGTGGATATATTCGAATTTGTAAAATTATTAGGGCGCTCATATATATGCATCGCGCACGGGTCTACGCTGCCGAAGGCAGTGGGGACCCGGTGCGACATTTTTCCCGATCAGAGTTTTTTTTTCTTTTTTTTTTTCACATGATAAAAAATTCATTAATTATAATGATTCATTTAAAAATAGTGACCAGCGAAGCGGGCGTAGCCTGCTAGTATTTTTATATAGTTATTTTAAATATGTATTTTAAAATGTATCAGAAAAATACATTGAGATCGAACATATTAAATATATTGCACAACAGAACTTAAAAACTAATAGCTAGCAAGCAAATAAATAATGTAATTATCTCATATGTTAGGAAATAAATACGTAAAACAGCATGCAATAAGAGAATTCAAAGTATTTAAGGCATGATATAAAATAAATAATTATGCATTTTTATTACTTCCTTATACAAAGTATAAGGAAGTATAGTAATCCCGATTTGCGAAATGGATTTTGTATTTCACATTGTTCGAAAACGATTGAGCGTTGAATATTGCCAATTTATACGTGTAACTGTCAGGATGTCTAGTTGTACACTTGCAAGTATCGTCTTAACACGAGCTCTCGTTTTAGAGATATCAGCGAGTTTACACGATTTTTTGTGACGTCTGTATGTATGTGTCTGTGTGTGTGTGTGTGTATGTCGCATAACTCAAAAACGGTTGGACGTAAAAAGTTGCGAATTGGTACATAGGTTTGTTATAACATCTAGTTGTGCACCTCCCTTTTTGGATTTTGTATGATTTTCCGTTTTGGAGATATTTAGGAAAATTAGGTTCATAATGACCAAAAATACATAGGTTTTGGCCATAATGTATCAAAAAACGGCAATAACTAAAAACGGTTTGTACAAATCTTGCAATTTAACTGACTTCCCGACTAGCTAGACATTTGAAACTTTCAGAAATGCTCAGACCACGTTGACAATGCATTTTTTAAATATTTTTAGCCAACTGTTTCCGATACCTGCTGCCTTCAGCAGCGTTTATGTGATTCAACAGAAAATTTATTTAACTAACTTTCCGACTAGCTAGACATTTTAAACTTTCAGAATAGATTAGAACACAGTGAAAATGTATTTTTTCAATACTTTTAGCCAACTGTTTAGGGTCCCTGCTGCCTTCGTCAGCGTTACCAGTACAAATCTTGCAATCGGTTTTTAACTAACTTTCAGAAAAGCTCAGAATACGGTGATAATTCATTTTTTAAAATATTTTTAGCCAACTATTTCGGGTCCAATGTCAATGTTTTTTAACATTTTTTTATTTCTTAAAGTGTATAAGGAAGTCATGTGGTGCCCACATCAGAGTTTCTTTTAAAAGTATTCCAAAATTAAAGCAATTTATCTCCCAACAAAGTAAAAATGTAATAAATAAGTTCTTCGATTATGACGTAAAATAATTAAAATTTCTTCTCAGCGTAATGATAAGTAATGGAGCAACTGGCAGTAAAATGGAGAATTTCGTCAAAAAGCCGGCGCGGCAATGTCCAGTCTCTCTCAATCAAGGGTCCCTACACTGGACGACTTTGATCCAGACCGGTCGATGAGACTGGACGCATTGTTCCACGACCAATTGGATCGGTCGAGAACCTGAACCCCGCCCCAGGAGTCTTCTACGTCGTACTAAGACCATCGAGTTCGTGTGCTTATCGGGGTGGTCTCAGCAACCATCACAGATTTCATGAAACCATGGAAGCGAAACATCGAATCTATACTGCCAACACTAGCCTTCCCTCCGCGAATGATTCGCCGGTAAACAATTCACAAAGCTTCGTTCATGCATCTTCCCAATCTCTTAGCTCCTCCCACGTCGGAAACTCAACGCTTAGTCAAATCCCTGCTCCCTCTCACAGTGAGGATGCCCTGCTAGGTGTCAATGAGGATGCGGATCAGGAGGGTGTAATGAGGATATTGACTTGGAGGACTTTGTCCATGATCCGGACGCCCCGTCTCCCTCTGATCCCTTACTTGAAAAATTCAAACAGATGATCACCAATTTTAACACGACTGGTTGGGAGTCTTTTGAGTTCCTCGTGGGAGAATTTGTAAGTGCGGCGCAAGCCCATGTCGTATCTCATTTAACCAGGACCGCCCTACGTATTCCCGCCCCCCTAACCCAAACAACCCTTCGGTAATTCGGAGACGATACAGGAGGAACCGCAGAAGAGCCATCAGACTTATAAATGACAACTCATACACACAATGTGAAGTATCTCACGATAGGCTTATCGAAAAGTTTTTCCCTGCTTCGGTTGAGGACCCCGAACTGTCAGTTTACTCAAACCTAAAAGGTGGCTCCTCCCCTCCCAGCGCTCGCCCTTCTTCGTCCTCGGAGGTTCTGCCGAGGCTGAAAAGGTTCGAAAATTCGGCCCCTGGGCCTGATAGACTGACGTATCACCACTTAATCAGTTTCGACCCTGAAGCGAAAGTGTTAGCCCTCATCTTCAATTTCTGCCTCAAATCGCAAAAAATCACTAATGACTGGAAAAATTGCAACACGGTATTCATACCGAAAGGGGGCGACCCCGCGCTGCCAGGAAATTGGAGGCCGGTCGCTCTCTCTTCCTCAATATATAAACTTTACTCTGGTCTCCTAACTACGAGACTCACTGATTGGCTGGAGTCCTCCAACATTCTCTCGGACTCACAAAAGGGGTTTAGGCCATTTGATGGCGCAATCGAAAACAATCTAAGACTCCTATATGATAACAGCTGGCGCAGTGTCTGCGATTTTCTAGCCCGTCTGGGAAAGTGTTGGCGGTAGAAAAAGCTAGGTTACCTGATTAGCGTTGTTATCGCCTTTAAACTTCTATACAGATCAAGTGAGCTAGAACTTCCTATCACGAAACACGAAACAAACAAGTTGGCAATTTTAAGAACATCGCCAACATTCTCAAAACTGCAACCCTTCACGTTAAAAGAAATGTAATATTAAAGTTAATTTTAAAAGAATTTAAAGTAATAACTTAAAAAAACAGTACATTCATATTAAATTTGTCAAACAACTTTGAAAGTAAAATGAAATAATTTGAAAATAAGGAAAATCTTACGCTACAAAGTTTTGCTCCTGTTCTGGGTATCCACGAGTTACGTCTGCAATTTATAATCCACTTTTTTCTTCTTCCTGGATTAGAAGAAAATATAAACAGGTGGTGCCCTTTTCTGGAGTTATTCGTGCAATTAATTGCTGAAAAACCACCAATAATAAATCTTTAGCCTGTCTTGTGGGCTAGAAAATGGCGGATGCATCAGCCTATCTATCTAGGAGTTCTACGTCGTATTACATAACTTTTTCAGACTAGTCGCACTTCATTATGGCAGCCTCACTTTCTGTAGGGGAGGGTTGTTTGTTCTGGAAATATATCATCATTTCGGTGTAAAACGATTTATGCTTTTGTAAAATAAAGTGGATCACAGACAATATAGCATTATATGCGTTTAATTACTGATTGGTTGCTTTTTAGACGAATTTCTATTAAAGAAGTTCTTTGTTTCTAAGAAGAAGCTAACTGTTTATGCTACATCTAGTGCTATTATTTTAAAATTCTAAAAAATATGTAAAAATTAATAAATAAATTTCAAGCTGATAAAAATTTACAGAAAACTAAATTTTATTTACATGGGGAATAAAAAACTGAGTTATTTATTACTATATCTATGTATAAATTAGAGTGCTAATTCAATGGATGAAGGATTAGCTTTCCGTGATTCAAGAGGAATCATGTGACATGAACCAATAGGTTGCTATGTTTGTTTATCGCTTTTTTGGCGACTATCCGCGAAACACTCTAATTTATCTAACTACAGAATGATTTGAAATTGATATGATGACTTGAATAAATATGTGATATAATTGCTACACACAATTAAAAAACAACATAAAATAAGGACACAAGTGAACTTGAAAATAAAACTATAAGCAGGCGTATAAATCATAGAACGTAAACAAACAAAAGCTTTGGCGACAATGTTTGGCTGGGTTTGCCAAGCGGCGCCATTTACAATATTATTTCGAATCATGCGAAATATACTACTATGAATGCAAATAGTCAGAAAAATTGTTTCGAATGAATAATAAAAATATTATTTAAGCAATAAATAAGCAATTAAAGTGTACGATCTTTCATAAAATGAATTATTTTCAGCACATGATTTACTTCCATAGCCTTCGTCGAATAGTTGAAAGAAAAATAACAAATAATATGTATTAAAACATACAAAATATAACAATTATAATTTACCCGTGAAAAGTTACTGGTCAGCGCCTACCTATTTATTTTTATAACAAAATAAATTCTTTTCGAAAGAGTTTTACAACTTTAAAAATTGTGTCCTTCCATAGAATGTTTGGAAATAAACTAGCTGTAACCAAGGAAACCACCGAATACGCAGGTGCAAGGGGAGCATGTCACATGACTTATCTTGGACCTTCTCAGGGGTTAACATTTATCACTCTACTTTATACATCTCGTTGAGATTCACAAACATACTGTAGGTAAGACTCCCATATGATAAGAGCTGGCGCAGTGTCTGCCATTTTCTAGCCCGTCTGGGAAAGTGTTGGCGGTATAAAAAGCTAAGTTACCTAATTAGCGTTGTTATCGCCTTTAAACTTCTATACAGATCAAGTGAGCTAGAACTTCTTATCACGAAACAAACAAGTTGGCAATTTTAAGAACATCGCCAACATTCTCAAACTGCAACCCTTCACGTTAAAAGAAATGTAATATTAAAGTTAATTTTAAAAGAATTTAAAGAAATAGCTTAAAAAAACAGTACATTCATATTAAATTTGTCAAACAACTTTGAAAGTAAAATGAAATAATTTGAAAATAAGGGAAATCTTACGCTACAAAGTTTTGCTCCTGCTCCAGGTATCCACGAGTTACGTCTGCAATTTATAATCCACTTTTTTCTTCTTCCTGGATTAGAAGAAAATATAAACAGGTGGTGCTTTTTTCTGGAGTTATTCGTGCAATTAATTGCTGAAAAACCACCAATAACAAATCGTCAGCCGGTCTTGTGGGCTAGGAAATGGCGGATGCGTCAGCCTATCTCTGTAGGAGTTCTAACCGTAGTGAATGACAGTAAGTACATAAGAATTTGGGGAAAAGTAAATGTAAATAATTAAAAAAAAAAAAAAAAAAGTGGGGGGAGGGGGAGAGTACATTTTAATAATTATTGTTATTCATATAAAATGTGCAATATTTTAAAATGTATTATACGTTTAAAAATTTATTTAATAAAGTGTGTTTTCTGTTATATAATTTAACAAGAAAGAAAAATCATGCAGTACGCATTGATTAGTAACACTTTCCAACTGTACGTAATTGTTGTATCGAATAACTTTTATTATTCTTTGCCTACGTTATCACACAACAGACAGAAGGACTGAAAAATATACAGATAGACTAATTGATTTTAAAATTGCTCTTAGGAATTTTGGAAAGGGTTAAAAAGGCTTAACGAAAAAAAAAAAAAAATGCAGCCATTAGATTATAATTACAGCTTTTGATCTCTCTGAATATTTTAGTGTAGCCCTGTAAATCAGAAAGTTAATCATATCATATTCTATACAAAAGATTATTTTAGGGTATTAACAATAAATTTCAATATTTTTATGATTTTTACAGTAGAAAGACTTTTAAATATAATTTTCAAAAAATTCTGTCCTAAAACGTAATGCATTGGCATATTTTTTTTTTTTTTTTTTTTTTTGTCCCTGTAAACAAACTAGTTGTACAGGACCTATTAATGTCTTTCTAAATGGAGAAAATTCTATAGGGATAATGTTTATAAAAACAACACTCATAGAACACAATGCTTTTGAATGCTTTTGGGTGTCCCTGTACACAAACCAGAAGAGATATTCACTCCATTTTCAATATGGAACATCCGATAGTGAACTTCAATAAAATATATCAGTTTCGAGAAATTCCATAGATAATTAATGGAGTTGGAGCACGGGCTTACAGACAGACAGACAGATGGACAGATACACAAACTGAAATCATATTCACACTTAAAAATGTTAGAAAGTGTTAAAAACATTCAATGTAAACGAAAGTAATATTTTAGCAATTTTTTATTAATAGCTCTTAATATAAATGGACATTATTCTGTCACCCTGTAAATCTAATGCTAATTATGCTATATTCTATGCAAAGCATTTTTTTGTGCAGATAAATAACATAATTCAATTTCCTAAAGCTTCGTGGAAAGTAATTAAAATTTGATTTATAGAAATATCTCTCATAGAACGCAATGCTTTGGAATACTTTTGAGTGTCCCTGTATATAAATCGGTGGTGATATTTCCTCCATTTTATACAGGAAATATCCAGTAGGGAATTGGAATAATATATTTCAATTTCATTAAGATATGTCTACAGTAAAGGTATGAAAATATGGTTTATAGAAATAGCTCTCATAGAACACAATGCTTTGAAATACTTTCGGGTGTTCCTGTGCACAAACCAGTAGAGGTATAAATTCCATTTTCAATAGGGAACATCCGATAGTGAACTTGAATAACATATATCAGTTTTAAGAAATTCCATAAATATTTACGGGAGTTAGAGATCGGACAGACAGACAGGCAGACGGACGGACGGACGGACAGGCAGATACACAAAACTGAAATCATATTCACACTTAAAAAATGCTAGAAAGTGTTAAAAACGCTTAACGTAAACGAAAGTACAATTCTAGCAATTTTTTATTAATACCTCTTAATATAACTGGATATTTTTGTGCCACCCTGTAAATCTAATGCTAATCATGCTACATTCTATGCAAAGAATTCTTTTGTGCGTGTAAATAACATATTTCAATTTCTTAAAACTTCGTGGATAGTAAAGTTATTAAAGTTTGATTTATAGAAATATCTCTCCTAGAACGCAATGCTTTGGAATACTTTTGAGTGTCTCTGTACATGAACCGATGGTGGTATTTCCTCCATTTGATAGAGGAAACATCCAATAGTGAACTTGAATAACATATTTTAATTTCATTAAGATATGTCTACAGTAAAGGTATGAAAATATGGTTTATAGAAATACCTCTCATAAAACACAATGCTTTGGAATACTTTCGGGTGTCCCTGTACACAAACCAGTAGAGGTATAGACTCCATTTTCAATAGGGAACGTCCGATAGTGAACTTGAATAACATATTTCAATTTCATTAAGATATGCCTACAATAAAGATATGAAAATATGGTTTATAGAAATACCTCTCATAGAACACAATGCTTTGGAATACTTTCGGGTGTCCCTGTACACAAACCAGTAGAGGTATAGACTCCATTTTCAATAGGGAACGTCCGATAGTGAACTTGAATAACATATTTCAATTTCATTAAGGTATGTCTACTGTAAAGGTATGAAATTATGGTTTATAGAAATACCTCTCATAGAACACAATGCTTTGAAATATTTTCGGATGTCCCTGTACACAAACCAGTAGAGGTATAAACTCCATTTTCAATAGGGACCGTCCGATAGTGAACTTGAGTAACATATATCAGTTTCAAGAAATTCCATAAATATTTACGGGAGTTAGAGCGCGGACAGACAGACAGACAGACAGACAGACAGACAGACGGACAGACAGACAGACAGACAGACAGACAGACAGACGGACAGACAGACAGACAAACCGAAGTCATAAACACTTTTCAACCTTGTTGGAAAGTGTTAAAAAGGCATATTATTGAATCAAATAGATCAAAGGCAATTATTTGAAGAGAAATAAATTAATAAATAGTTTCTACGTATCCAAAGTTTTTTTTTTTTTTTTTTTTTTTTTAATTTTAAATACTATCACATTTAAACTGTTAAACATATTTATTCTATAATGAGGATATATTGACATTTAAATCCCACGTGTTGGAAAAAATAAATAAAAATGGTTTTGCTTTTAATTCCTAAGTATATATATATATTATTCGAAAAGGTTTTAACTTCAAATATTTAATGAACAATTATTCTCCACAGTTTTCTTTTGCAAATATATATATGTTTTTTATTAACACATTGCGATTCTTTTAATTAAACTCAGTGAAAGATGAACTGTATCCTTATTCACAGCCATTATATTTAATTGGATTTTCACTTTATTTATCTTGTAACCAAAATAGAGAATTTATTTTTAAGCTATAAAAAGGTTTGTCTTTGTTCTTAATAATAGTAATAATAATAAATAAAAATAAATAAATAAATAAATATTTAAAAATCTATTGAAAATTTACAAATGTATTCTAGTTATTTTATTTAATCAGCTTAATAATTATCTTTTTTTTTTTTTTTTTTTTGCTTTCATAAATTATACAAATGGTGATAAAAAGGTTATGGAAAAAAAAAATAATAAGATGTGTATTTTTCAATAAGTATTGACAGTAGCACTATGCGGTTTTTCATTGAAATATACAGAAAAACGTGGGAATATTTTAAAGTACAGTCAGTAACAATAGTCTCCGTACACTAGCAAAAATTCCTATATAAAAAGTACACTTAATACAGTTTTGTTAAAAAAAATCTTTGTCGAATCCTATTTTTAGACTAAGAACAGGATTCGACAAGGATTTATTTAACAAAACTGTATTAAGTGTACTTTTTTATATAGGAATTTTTGCTAGTATTCGGAGACTTTTGTTACCGACTGTAACGAATGGTTGGGTTGGGTTTTTTTTACGCCGCACTAATACTGCGCAGATGGGTAATTGGCGACGGTCTGGGACACGTGGGGAACGTGGAGGACATTGCGGCCACGACAGATTTTACGTGCACCCGACTGTAACGAAAGATTTATTGTGAAAATAGATTAATTTTACTGAATCAGGTGGCGCTTTAGTTCTAAAATCTCCCTCCCCCTCTTTTTTTTTCAGTGGTGCAGTACATTCAACAACTCAACTGGTATTATATATAATCAGTGTGCCGTCACATTGGGAATTCTTTTATAAAGCTTAACTAACAATGTTTTATCTCTTAACAATATCACGATTTTCGTTTTAGAACGATTAATAGCAGTAATAAGCAATAAATGATTAATTTAAAATAATCGCTAAAATCTGAAATCAATGCATACTCGGTTTTCTATAAGAGTTTCAGGTGATGCATTGTTTCTTCCAATAAACAGAAGTATGAAATGTATAATAGTCTAATTATGTAATGTTAAAAAATTAACAGTGCGAAATTAGAAGATGCTATTATTTATAAATTAATTCAAATTTGAACCTAAAATATTTTTTATGACAAAAATATATCCGAAGTATTTTAAAAAATGTTTTTAAATAAAAAAGATAAATGCACTTTAAAAACAAAAAGAATTGCTGTCAATTATATAGACGCATTTCATTATTCACAAGAAAACTAGTTGGCATAGGTGGACTCTGCTCAGTTCCCCATCATATTTATGTTCTCATAAATTTCTAGTGCGAGACATATTATCTTATACTATTAAGTGAGCAATATTTGTATGTATATTTCACTGATCTCGAAAACGGTAGCTCGGACAGTCACGAGATTTAACACAAAGGTGCATCCCGCAGGGTCATTGTGCACATCGAAGTCAGATTTTCGAATTTTCGATTATTTTTTTATTAATTAATTAAAATGTGAAAATCATAACCTTCTAATTTCTGATAAAAAAAGCCATTTAAATTTTAACATTTTATCCATAATTTAATTGTTGCCATTTTTTTTCGACAAAATAATAATAATAATTAAAAAAAACGTACATTTATTTAAAATGAGGAAAATAAATCAGAAAGATTAGAAAATAAATTAGAAATATCACTCGCATCGTTACAAATAAGACACTAAATGAAAGGGAAAATTTTTGTAAATCCGATGCATTAAACAGCTTATCAATCGGATGATTAGTTTTTTCTTAATTAATTAAAATGTGAAAATAAAAACCTTCTAATTTCTGATAAATAAGACATTTAAATTTTAAAATTTTATCCATAATTTAATTGTTGCCATTTTTTTTCGACAAAATAATAATAATTAAAAAAAAAAAAAAAAACGTACACTTATTTAAAATGAGGAAAATAAATCAGAAAGATTAGAAAATAAATTAGAAATATCAGTCGCATCGTTACAAATAAGATAGCAAATGAAAGGGAAATTTTTTTTTAATCCGATGCATTAAACAGCTTATCAATCGGACAATTAGATTTTTTAAAATTAACTAAAGTATGAATTTTAGGTGGCAACAGCAGAAGATTGTATGGAAACCGTTAAGAGAAAAAAATGAAAAATCTGCTTCACATTAAGTCACATAATTTTTAAAAGGGAATAAAAATTGCAGTTTTCAGATTCTTTTAAATTTTCTTTCACGAACACAAAAATATAATATACAGCCTGTACCCCACAAGACCAACTTGCATTTCAAATTTCATCAATTATTTTGGTTAATAAACAAAAGTTATTATTATTTTTTTTTCAAATTAAGTTTTATTCTATTTTCGAAAAGATTTATGTGATCATAGATATAATAATATATATAGATCTATCATCCCCATATTATCGTGCAAAGATTTTTGATGCCGAAAAAAAAGCTTTTGAATCAGCCATTAAGTGGTATTGAAGGGAAAAAAAAAAAAAAGAAGAATGAATTTGAAACTATATCTGGGGCTTTTCATTCAACTTTAGTAAATAAATTATTCATGAAGTTTATTTGCTAAAACATTCGTGCATATTCCCGTGTGTATTCACTCGGGGAAAGACTGCCATATTTTGGTAAAATCGCCGTCTTTTCCCGAGTGAAAAGGAATCACTTTTTTGTCCCCAATGATCAATCTATATATTATTACTATATCTATGTATGTGAAACGATAGATTAATAATTTGGGTTTTAAAATTTTTTTTAAATAGATTATTTAAACTCTATGAACCATATTTTTATTTTATCAGCATCATTAACAGATCCTGCTGGGCGATTTTTTAAATTTTGGTGTTGAAGTACACCGAACGTTTTTCGACAAGAAGTTTAATATAGCAACAGCCATTTTAATCTAAGTAGCGCATCAAATATATAAAAACATAAATGATTTATTTTTACACAAAATTTACAGAACAAAAGCAGTTTTTAAGATAGGAAATTTATTTCAACAAGCACTATTTTAAACCTAAAAAGCATTAAAAATATAAGCAGAATATAAAGGATTCTTATGTACAAACAAAAAAGAGTCTGATAAAATTATTAGCAAAATAGTCTTCCCCTTTTCATACAAAAAAAAAAAAAAAAAAAATCCATCGCTAATATGGCGACAAAAATTCAAAAGCCGCCAATGGAGCGACATAATAAAGTTGTGTAACACGATAATGTTTACCAATTTATTTATTTTTTTATATAATAATCACTATGCTAATTTATCATACAAACAAATGAACCTCTGTGTGTTACTGCACTCTCACGCTGTCGAACAGAAATATTTGAAAAATTCAAATTAATATTTAAATAAATAAATAAAAATATGTTTAATGGGAAATATATATAACCATAAAAAGATTAGTTGTCTAAAATACGGCAGAAATAGCGCTCATAGCATATTGTTACAAGGGATTAAGTCTTATTGTTACAATGGATTAAGTCTAAAATGGTGACAAAAATTCAAAAGCCGCCAAAGAGAACTATATTAAGGCTGTACTATCAGGTTTACAACCCATGAATTATATATAAACACAAAAAATTAATTGTCTCATGCGACAGACGTAGCCGGTCACAGCATATTGTAATATTTGGCGTGAAATTACTGTCATTTAATGGTTGATTGGATAAACAAAATAAAAACATGTGAAATAACGTAAAAGCAAATATTATGTTGTCTAAACCCAGTTACGTTTGAGTCCAGTCCGAGTTACATGTGAACAACACGTATAGTGTTGTTCACATGTAACTGGGATTCAAATATAAAAGGGAAACTCCAATTTTTTCGATACTATCTATTTCGAAACTGTTATATAATAAGCACCTAAATGGAAGCTCATTGGTAAACTATTGTCGCAGGTAATAGGGACAAGCACCCGAGTTGCAGTTGATGACCAAATCGCTGCTGAATGCAGCAGGGACCTGGAGCGAGCTTTTGAACAATTTCAGTAATTTATTTTATTTTATTTTTATAAAGCTATATAGAAACGAGTTTCCTTTAAATTTAGTGTCCAGCGAAGCGGGCAAAGCCTGCTAGTAATCATGTTAAAAGAAATGAATTTGACCAAAGCTTGATACAGTGACAGAATGAAATCCCCGCCTAATAGGCTATCCACCGTTCACTTCGATATATTTATCTTATTCTAATCTATTAATTTATTTTATCAGGGTCAATTCTGTTGTTTAGTTTTCCTGCTACTATTTCCAATCCAATAACCCTCAAAATTCCTATTTATATGAAAATTTTACAATTTCGCTATGTTGATAAAATCGTAAATTACGAATAATTTACGAAATTTTCCTATTAGAATATTTGTATTCAATCATGTTCAAACAAATATCATAAATGTAAGTTTGAAGTTGTCTAATGTATTTATGATCCTCAAAATGGAAGTTTATGCTAAATTTGGCCTTATTCTGCCATTTTAAGTAAATCGTAAGTTCTAAATAACTTACGAATTTTTTTAAATTGGAAAAATCATAGTCTTTGATATTCATGCCAGTATCCAAAATAATATTTAAAAAGTGGTTTGACATCTTTACGATGAAAATATCCCTCAAGATTGACTTTTATGTGAAATTTTGCTCAATTCAGCCATGTTAAGAAATTCGTAATTTTCCAATAACTTACGAAATTTTTATAATGGAAAATTCATAGTCATTAATATTCATGCCAGTGTTCTAAATAATATTTCAAAGGTACTCTGACATCTTTACGATGAAAATATCTCTAAAAATTGACGTTTATGTGAAATTTTACCCTATACTGTCATGTTAAGAAATTCGTAAATTTCCAATAACTTGCGAAATTTTCAAAGCTGCATATTTATAGTTACTCATGTTCATTCCGGCATTAAAACTGATATTTTAAAATTGGTCCGACATTTTTACAGTAAAAAGTTTCCATTTAATGCACGTTTAAGTGAAATTTTGTCCTATTTTCCCATGTTAAAGAAATCGTAAATTTCTCATAACTTACGAAGTTTTTTAATTCGAATGTTGCAAATGAATAGGGTTCTTGCCAGTATCGAAAGTAATATTTTAAAACTGATCTGACCTCTCTGCGATCATTTGTTCGTGAGATATCGTGTTAACAGACTAACAAACTAACGGACTAACACACTAACGGACTGACACACTAACGGACTGACACACTAACAGACACCCTACAGACAGACACCATACAAATTTTGTCATTTTCGGATTCCTCACACCTGAAAACGTATAAAAATGTCAAAAAACCGAGGTCGAAATTTTTCACGATTACCTAAGTTCCCCATACCTATAGTATGATGAGGAACTAAAAGAAGATATATATGTATAAAATTTTAGACAACATAAGAAATTGCCAGTAAGAAAATTAATTTTCTAAAAGTAGGATAAAAAGCTATCTGCAGACGTCAAATTACAATCCTAAATTCATTTTTTTTCATTGAAAATATCTAAGACTAGCTGACCCGTCCGGCTTCGCTCTGATGAACAAATTTTAGTTAAAGATGGATTGATATGTAAAAAATCAAGAAATATATCAGTTTATATGTTATAGTCAGGCAATATTATTAACTGGAAAGTCAAAATATAATTTTACAATTATTTTTTTTAATTAGTTGTTAAATGTTGGCAATTTTTACTTAATGCTTATTTATTTATTTATTTATTTATTTCATAAAAAGAAACATTTCTTTACTCATGAATAAAAAATATTGAAAAATAAACCTATGACATGAAAATGTTTTTGATAAAATTGACGTCATAATAGCTTTAATTATTATTTATTTGTTCATTTCGCAAATATATTTAATTATTTCCATAATTGATTATTATTTTAATAATGTATATTAAAGGAGAAATCAATAATATGAAACAATATTCGTACAATATATACTATTACAGAATCTGGTGTGAAACAACCACACGACTTCCATTACCCACTATTACACGTAATATATACAATTTTTTGGAGATATTACTTGCATTTTTTGAGATTTTCGAGTAAGAGAAACTTGATACACGTATAAAGACACATACAACAGAGTTTGCATAGCGAGTTAAAAAATAAGGGGAAAAAAAATAGATAGTTATTTTTTAAACACGAATTTCCGAGATCTAAAACTGAACTACCTAATCAGGATGACCGTTAATATTCCTGTAATAAGCACGTAATACTTGAAAAAGGTTATCTAAATTGGATTAAAGAAAAAATTTTCAAGAATACGTTAGAGCCGTTTTTGAGATACCAACTTTTATACCAAAACTTAGCATACTCAATTATTGACCTAAAAACAATAATTACATACAAAAGGATATTTAATAGGAAGTTAACATGGCGAGTTTGAAAATAATCCGTACAGGCGTTTTTAAAGGAACGCACTTGCGAAGTCTGAAATTGAGCTGTTTATAGAGGACGCCTATCAATTTTCCTGAACTAAGCAACTTTTCAATCGAAAGGGCATCTAATATATTATTTATACAGCAACTTTGAAGAAAATCCTTAGAGGTGTTTTTGAATATGGGATTACGGTCCCATTTCTGGTTTTCGATGACCCAATTCCGGTTTTTCAATTTTCACGAAAATTTGGAAAATTTATCTGTACACCAGAGCTGAATCACTTGTAAAGTTTAGTAGTTCTATTTTTATTAGTTTTGGAGATATGACAGCCAGAAGATTACACACACACGTGCACATATACACACACACTGACCAATTGCCAAAACCTATACAATACTTCCACTACCTACGGTAGTAGGGTAATTAAAGTAAACACATACATCTCGTATTTACTACGATAATATACAGATTTTCGTATTACGTTTTCGATCGCCAAATACAAAAATCGCCAATGACGATAGATATCAAATCTATGCTTTGTTTTCAATTAAAATATTGAAACTTTTAATTAAAAATTTATTTTACCAAAATTTATTATAGCTTCTAGCACTTAGAGAGAGACAGTGTAACTTTTGATTATTGAAAGAAAAAAAAAAAAAAAGCAATCGGCTTTTTAGTTCTAGCGATCGTTCTCTACATATGCATATAAACCTTTCTTCTTTTTATATTAGTATAGCTATAGAGCATAGGTATATTAAATAGGTTTCCAATCAACATAATGTAACTCAAATAATTAAAGTAATGGCTGTATGCGCTATGTATATTGAGCTACTTGCCATAACTGTTAGTTGCTAAAAATAGTCGCCAAATAAATTTAAACATCTCAATACGCAAGCGAAGTGTGACATCACTGACCGCCCATGGATGCAAGAAAAAGATTTTCCATGTTAATCGCTCATTGGATTTTTTTTTTTTTTTTTTTTTATTAAAATTCTAGAAGAAATATTTCCCGATTTTAATCCTCATATTTGGGTATAGATATGTATTAGTTATTGTATGCATGCGTTAGATTGAGTTATTTTGCTGTCAAATTGACAAAATTTTAATTTTAAATTTCAAAACTGTCACCCTTGGCGTTTTTTGTATTTGGCGATCAAAAAGTAATACGAAAATATACATGCCAGATGTATATTTTCGTAATATGTATTGTACGAAATATTGTTTCATATTATTCGTTACACTCTTAATGTAAGTTGTTAAAATAACCATGATTTTTGAAAGGAATTAAATTATATTCGCCAGATAATTTGGCGATATTTTTTTTTTCTGCCAAGGATGACGGATATCAAATCTATTCCGCTGCAACATATTAGTATATTATATTAGATACTTTATTTAGACATTTGAAAACAAATTTGACTTCAAATTATGATCGAATATTTATCCTTTCCCTTTTAATTAGTTTATTAGTTGGATGTTTATTGTGTAAATATCATCCTTTGAAATGAAATGTTTATGTTTTCAATCGAATATGGAAATTTGCCATTTTTTTTTCTAGAGTTTTGAAATTTAAAATTCCAATTTTATCAATTTTACAACAAAAACAATTTAATCTAACGGATGCACATGATAACTAATACATATCTATATCCAAATATGGGGATTAAAATGGGGAAATAATTTTCCTCGATCTTTATTATTTTTTTACAAAAAATCCAGTTCACTTTTTATATCCGCGATTGTAATGAAATGCTCGCCCTCTGGTGGGCTAAGGTGAAATTATCACACCACTGCATATCCTCATATTATGCAATCGACTTTCCATGATGAAATGGCGGAGAAAGAATAATAATTACACGTGGCTGTTATATTTACTAACAACTGCAGTGTTCAGAGAGCGCCATCTATCGATCATTACAAACGCGGATTATTGTTCGCGTGAAAATATATTTTATTATATGTCTAAAAATAAATTAATTCGTAAATCATTTTGGCAACAATTATAAATTTAAATAAATAATATTATAAAATAGAATTTCTTATTTTATTTTATTTTATTTATTTATTTATTTTTAAATTCCAATTTCGTTTACACACATCAGTTTAAACCACGGAGTAATAAAGACTCCGTGGTTTAAACATTGATGCTTAGATCATTATATTATATCATATCATATCAAATTAAATTATTAGAAAAATAAACACTTTTAATTCTATAATGACGTCAGATTGAACGTGTAAGTTTAACAATTAAAAAAGCTTTATATGAATTTCAATTTAATGCACGTGCAAATATATTTCTTTTCTTTTCACGTCAAGATATTTTAAAAACGAAATGAATATGTAAATGTTTCTTTTATGTTGGCAGCAGCTAATTTTTTTAATATTTCATTATTTCCATTTCTATTACGGCTTCTATGGGGATTTTAATTAAAATGCTCAGATTTTAAACTAAAATTTATTTTATCAAAATTAAATATAGCCTATAACAATATGGCATACTGTAGCTTTCGGTCAGTGAAAGAAGTTTTTAAATCGGTTCAGTAGTTTCAGAGATTACCCTCCACAAACAAACAATTTTTTGCGCTTTATATAATGATATAGATAACGATTTTATTATTATTTATTTGCAGATGACAAATTTTTTTGTTACCAATAGCATCATTTATATTTTATTTTATTTTTTAGGTTATTGATCACGTTTTAATTTTCCCGTGGAAAGTGACGTCACAAGATTGAAAGAACAACGATTTGAAGAAACTTTTTGAAAGGTGGTAAATAGACTACCTTTATTAGCCTGACGTTTTTAATTAATAACTTCATTAATTATTATGATAGAAATTTCTAACTAACTGAGTTGTTTTCCTTGGAGTATTCGACACACATTGATACCTGTCATGACGCGGAGGATTTCGTCCTCCGCGAGGAGATGCGGTCGCAGATAAAAAAATTGGACGCTGACGACAGTAATTTTTTTTTTTTTTTAATGTATAGACTAAAATAAAATTAAGAAAAATTTATCTAAAGAAATAGAACAGCTTCAATATAGAACCCCTTTGCGAAATCTGAAGTTTGTCACCGAAGTAGCTCGGACGTTTCACGCCAAGATGTTTACTTACACAATTACGATAGCCATTTTTATTTCTTCGCCAAAAAGACAATAAAAATTTAAAAGCCGCCAAAGGGCTCCTAAGGTAAAGCTATAATAAAGAAATTTTAAGAAATGATTATAATAACCGATGCTAGGGGATGATTCATAGTTTCTGTATGCCTTTATATGGAAGAATAGATTAAAATAAATACTACCGTATTAAATTAAATTCTGTTTTCTTTTTCTTCTTTTTACGGAAGCCCCCTTTTTTTCTCTTTCTTTATTCTTTTCTTTTTTTGGTTGGGCAGAGGTTGTTTAATTCTTTTTCATTTTTTTTTTCTTTTTTTAAACTCTATTTTATTCATCACAGTATTTTATCAGTTTTAAGCAACCCCTTTACGAGAAAATTGATTTTCATTTCCTAAATAAATTGTTGATTCAGCTTAGTTGCATTACTTTACCTGAAAATTAAATTGCAGCCAATTTTACTGAAGGTTAAAGATTTTAACATCTTTTTAGCATCGTCAAAACATCTAGGCACATTAACTAATAATGCATTTTCAGTTGATAGGATTTCCTTTTCTTAAAAGTAATTACAGCGCATTGGGTCTCTAGCAAAAATCAAGGATTTAAATTTTATTGAATTAGAATAAAAACATGTCGTAGAGTATGATACAGGTAGAAACTTTAGAAGCTTAAGGGATCAATTAATTTCTTCAAATATTATCTTTAATTAAGAGTATCCCTTTCAAACAAATCTCGCTTTCAAAAGAAATTTCTTAATCAGTCTAACGTACTTAACAGCGTTTGAAATAAGAATCTCTTAAAATCCATTAGAAAATAGAAAGCAATTAAGATTTAAAAATCTTTAAAAATTGATTTCGAAGCGTATCATTTTAAATCTTTTAATCTAATATAAAATAAAAAAGTAAGATATTTTACTTTTTTTTCCTTTTTTTTCAAGTTCTTATTTTTGAGTTCTTCTTCTTCTTATTTTATTTTTGTCTTTCAAATAAAAATGAGCAAAGTTTATATTTCTTTTCAGAAGCTATTTTTTGCAGAAACGCGTGAAAATGTGCTATTTATTTAGTCAGCTGTTCTCTCCTCTCTCTCTCTTCTCATCCCCTCTTTACTCCTTAAAAACCACAACTTATTCTTTCTTTAACCGCATTTTTTGTGACCATGGAAGCCTCTGCTCTACTGCGGAATCAACGAGTCCAATATTCAAATAGGGGTGATAACCCTTATCGGTGAGAGAAAATAAGCGATAAGGGAACACCGTCACCGAATGGCTGGATGTTTACCCAATTCCAATCTGTTGGTTAGTTTGGCCCCCTCCAAGTCTTTGGAATCTGCCTTACTGCTAGGTGTAAGAAATGTGGTTAGGGGGCGTCCATTAATTACGTGAGGTGTTCAGGGGAGGGGCGGGTCAAGCAGAATCTCACCCAATCTCACGTGGGGGAGAGGGGAGGTATCGGCAAATATCACGTAATTTTTTCCCCGCAAAAAAAAAAAACAGTGTAAAATTCCGAGAAAATTGAGTTAAATTCTATTTAAGTATTTTATTGTTCAATTTTATTACTGTGATTCTAGAATACGATCTATGCAATCCTAAAAACTAGTCTTAACTAGACTTCAATAAAAATAATAAAGCAAATTGTGTTTTTGAAATAAATCCAACGCCTTTACAGTAAAAGTACGTGTTTTGAAAAATCTCACGTGAGATTAGGGAAGGCGGGAGGGGGTCGGCCAAATCTCACGAAATCTCACAAGGGAAGAGGGGGGGGGGAGGTTTCAACAAATCGTCAAAACCACCTCACGTAATTAATGGACGCCCCCTTACTTGTGAGCGTCATTGATTTATCCATTCAAAATATCCAATTCGTACATGTGTCATAGCTGCCAAACTATCCTATTTTTCGATATCGGTAAAAAAAAAAAAAAAAAAAAAAAAAAAACTGATACAATAGCCTATAATAAAATTCTCTCTCTCTCTATATAAAATATATTTGTATCCAAAAATCGGAACGGTTAGTAGCTATGATGTGCATACGGTACAGGGTGATTACAACTGAACTTCCACTGTAAAGATCATCCTGCAGGTAAAGTACTGGTATGTGGACGATTCATGAAATAAAAAATTAAAAGAAACAATTCAAATATGTCCACTAGGTATGGCAATTTACATAAAAATGGAAATAACAACAAAGAAAGGATTCGCAAAAAATGCATAAATAATTTGAACAATTATTGATCATCCTTTGATCCTGTGTGGATCATTCCATTTGTTAAATTTGCTATTTTTTCCGTCCAAACGTCACCTAGTGAACATTTTAGAATTAATTTTATTTTAAATTTTTTCCTGATTTGTTATATTTGATATTTTAAATTCTTTCATTTGTTTTAAATTCGCATTTCATGAGCCATCCACATACCAAATTTAGTGGTAATACGCTCTCTCATTTAAGCTGCAGGTTGGTGTTTATAACGAAACTTCTATTTTAAAGGGATCGCAGCAGTTCTACATTTTTACGTGTTTATTATTATTTCGTCATCAATTTTTTTAATATTATTACCTTCACTTTTTTTTTTCTTTTTTTTAATGAAAATAGTGGGAGTGAAAGAATAAAATGAACATACAGGGTAGTTACAGTTTATGTACTATTATACTTTCTCACATAAGTCCTGAATGAAGTTTTCTTATATTCTGCTTTTTGCATCGCTAATTATTGCTATTTAGAGTATATTTTTTAAAGATCTTATAGCAATGATTGTTTTTGCCCCTAACGAAGATACAAGGTTTTCTTTTTCTTTTATACATTTTTGTTTTTTATTGTAATGAAACAATAATGCAAAAAACTTTTTGAATTTTATAAATTTACTGTACATTTACTTTGAACCTGATTTCGATGATTCAAAAAATATTTTTTGAATGAAATTATTATTATTATTATTATTATTATTATTATTATTATTGTAAAAAAAAGTAAGCGAGAATTAAAGGAAAACAGTTATTGCAATCGATATCATTACCTGTCAAATTTCATTATTATTATTTTTTTTTAAACTTGTTGGTAAATGTGTGTACGTAACTAATTTCGGTGTGCTGAATTCAGTGAAAGAATTAGATTTTCTCTACTACGCCACAATTTTAAGATATACAGGGGAGCTTTAGAATATTTGATCTTAAGTTTTGTTTTACCAGTATGCTCTTCAGTATTAGTAAGGCGTGTGTGTGCCAATATAAGCGTGAATATTTTTAATGTCAATCTAGAACTACGCCGTGGATGACTGGTGACGGTTTGGGATTCCTGTCTTGACGTGGCCGTACAGTACACATGTCATCAAAATTTTGATCCCACACAGGGAATAACTCACCCGCTTCGGTAACCTTCAACTACATTATTTTTAATCGAACGGGGAAGACACTGCAGCCACGGCTTGTTTTAAGTGTAGCAGACACCTTTAATGTACATGATTTTTGGCCGGGTCGAGTATCGAACTCGCAACCCTCCAATTAGTTGCACTCCTGCTCAAAAGTTTAGCAAGATTTTCAAACGATCAGTTTTATTAAATTAAAAAACTTATCTCTCGATGAAATGATTTTAAACATTCAGTATTTAAAGAACTGGGTCTTCCTCATGTTTTTCAATGAAGATTGATTTAAGACAAAACATTCAGGGGGGGGGGGGAAACAAATTGAACAATATCAATAATGAATGTGATCACCCTGTATCGTTAAGTGAACGAAATGTCCTGTAACTTTAGGATATGTTAATACAGACCCAGTACAACTTGTGGATGAATTTGTGTGTCGATAGCATGTTAAGTAACAGAGATCTAAGCATTTATTTTAAAACTTAAAAAAAAAAAAAAAAAAAAATCATATATATATTATGATATAGAGTTTTAAACGAAAATTATTCTCACTTTCAGATAAATTGGAAAAGCACTTTTGAAATAATATACTGCAATTGGAATACAAATATCTTAAATATCTCATGAAATATGAACCTTTTTATGAAAAACATTTTCACTGCACATGCGCGAAAGATAATTTTTTTTTAAATTGCATAGTTTGAAAGCTAGGTATATTGGACAACTTTTATCAAAAGTTCATTTGTATAGAGTAAAAATTAATGCAAATTATCGGCAAAAGAACGAGCTGGATTTTGGGTACTTTTCAAGAGTTGAAACTTCATAAGGGGAAACGCATGCCGCGTAATTAATTTGAGGATCGAATTATTTCAACTACTTTGCAAAAGTTCTTTTTTTGTGAAAAAACCCTTATGATCTCACAAATCTTAGTAAATAAACAAAAATAGGAATGTTACAAGCTAATAAGGGGTTTTTCACAAAAAAGTAATTGTAGAGAGTGGTTGAAATAATTGGATCTTCAAATTAATTACGCGGCATGTGAAATACCCCTTATAAATTTTCAACTCTTGGAAAATACCTAAAATCATAGCTCGTTCTTTCGCAGATAATTTGCTTAATTTAAACTCTATTCAAATGAATTTTCGACAAATGTTGCCCAAAATATCTAGCTTTCAAGCTATGTAATAAAAGTTTTTCTATCTTTCACGCATGCTCAGTGAAAACGTTTTTCATAAAAATGCTCGTATTTCATGAGATATTTAAGATATTTGTATTCCGATTGCAGTATATTGTTTCAAAATTGTTTCTTCACATTTATCTAAAAGTTGGAATAATTTTCGTTTAAAACTCTGGATATTATAAATATAAAACATGCCTTTTTTTTTTTTTTTTTTTTTTTTAGTTTTTTAAATAAATACTTATATCTCCGTTATTTAACATGCTATCATCACACAAATTCATCCACAAATTGTACTATGGGGCTATATTAACATATCCTAAAGTTACAGATAATTTCGTTCACTTAACGATACAGGGTGATCACAAACATTATTGATTTTGCTCAATTTGTTACCAGACCCCTAAACGTTATCTTAAGGGCGGGGTAAGGGTTTCAGCGTAAAAAAAAAACACTTTTTTGCGATTTTTTTTCTCAAATATGGATTGAGCAATTTCATTCGAACCTTTTGTACATTAATGAGCATACTTTTGACAATGTTGTGTAATTTTTTCATGCAGAATTATTGAATCATAAGCCGGTAACAGAGCTTCCCCCAGAACGTCTTGGGAAAAAAAACAATTTGCGGTGTTCACCATAACTCGGCCGGAAATTATCTGAAAATAAAAAACCATGAAAATTAGTTAAATTATAATCAAATCTTCCCCCCAACGTTCTCTGATATATTTTTTTTTCATTTAAAAATTTTTGGCGGCCATCAAAAGTGTGAACTGTTATTTTCTACGAAAATTTCCGCAATTTTGTGGGTGGGAAACACCCTTAATGTAAAAAAAAAAAAAAATTAAGTAAACGTTGGGGGGCGGTATTTTATATGTCAAAAATGTGTACAAAGTTTGAAATGAATCGGTCAAGTAGTTTTTAAATGGCAGTGAACACGGACTTTGAAAAAGTAGTTTTGAGAAAAACGCGTCTAAAGTTTATGAACTAAAAAAGTGAATAAAAAAAATTATATTTTTTTATTATTATATTAATTTATTATTATTATTTTTTTTTTACATTAAGGGTTTTTCCCACCCACAAAATTGCGGAATTTTTCGTAGAAAATAACAGTTCACACTTTTGATGGCCGCCAAAATTTTTTAAATGAAACAAAAAATTATCAGAGAACGTTGGGGGGAAGATTTGATTATAATTTAACTAATTTTCATAGTTTTTTATTTTCAGATAATTTCCGGCCGAGTTATGGTGAACACCGCAAATTGTTTTTTTCCCAAGACGTTCTGGGGGAAGCTCTGTTACCGGCTTATGATTCAATAATTCTGCATGAAAAAATTACACAACATTGTCAAAAGTATGCTCAATAATGTACAAAAGGTTCGAATGAAATTGCTCAATCCATATTTGAGAAAAAAAATCGCAAAAAAGTGTTTTTTTTTACGCTGAAACCCTTACCCCGCCCTTAAACCAATCTTCACTGAAAAACATGAGGAAGACCCAGTTCTTTGAATAACCTATGTTTGAAAACATTTCATCGAAAAATAAGTTTTAAACTGAAAAAAAAAAAAAAAAAAAAAAAAAAAAAAAGATCGTTTGCAAACTTTGCTAAACTTTTGAGCAGGAGTGTAGAAGTATAATAACGAGACTATTGAGGCCCAGTCATAGAACAATAATAAAGGAAGAAGGAGCGTATATGTTTTGGTTTCGGTTTGTAAAATCCAGGAATGTCGGGTATAGGGTTGTAAAATTCCTTCAATCTGATTTTTTGGGGACTTGTTGGCGAGATTTTTGAATCTTCTCATCTCTCTGTCAATCAGTCAGCGAGGCAGCACTCACAACAAACAGCGATAAATGTGCCGAGCATGGGGGCCCTATTTTAAGGTTTTGAGTAGCAAAAATAGCTTTCGCTCGCATTTCACTAGAAGGGGTTTGTAAGCATTAGAGTATTAGCGTGCTCCTTCTTGGCCCAGTATTGGTAAGGAAGAATTACAATGAGTTGAGTTGTGTAATCTTGTTCGCGTCAAACCAATGGATCAACGACATAATTTTGCGGTCTGGTCTCAACGTGCATTATCGCGTAATATACTACATCTCTGACCTCTTGGGCCGCGGTGGCCCAGTCGGTAGAGCGCCGGCCTCGTAATTGGAAGATTGCGGGTTCGGTACTCGAGCCGGCCAAAGACCGTCGTGTACACTGATGGTGGCTGGTGCACGTAAAATCTGTCATGGCTGTAATGTCCTACATATTCCCATAAAAAATTATACCTCTGGGCGTCACAGAAGCGGGAGAGCCATCCCTTTCGTGGAGGATCAAAATTGTGATGGCATGTCACCGGACCCCCTCTAGGGTTGTCCCAGACCGTCGCCAATTGCCCATCTGCGCAGCACTAGTGCGACGTAAAACACAACCATCCAACATCTCTGACCTCTGCTGCTTTTCCCACCTATATGCTGCTATATTTGGCAATTTTTAAAATGGATTTTTCCAAGTGGTTAATATATCGAAATATTTAATTTTTTAATTTTTTTTTTTTATTTAATGAATTATCTTTGAAACCTCATGTGATTCGACATTTCTGAGCACTAAATTCAGATTTTACGCGAAAAAATAAGTAGGAAATAATTTATTTCAAAATAGTTGCTGAGTAATGTAAATGTTAACAATGAATAATGCATAAACCAGTGGAAATAGATAAAACTTAAACGAGATTGACTAAGAAAAAACATTAAAATTTCATTTTTTTCTCTTACAATAATTTTCCCTCTTTTGTTTGCTGTCGTATTCATTTTTATACGTGGCCATGATAGACACAGGAGAAAAATGCGTACACTATAAAATATTAATAATAATAGTTGAAATTATGATTGACACAGTGACTAAATAGGCAAAATTTTGTAGAAATGGTATTTTGTTTTAGATAACAAACCATACACTAGCGGATATGCATGCATTAAAAAAGTAGTTGAAATGGATTTAGAGTTTGCTTTATTACCATGTTTTTATTAACTTCTATTCTTGTTTGTTTGTTTGCTTGTCCGGTACAAATCTTGCAATCTATTTTTAACTAACTTCCCCACTAGCTAGACATTTGAAACTTTCACAGTAGCTCAGAACCCGGTGACAACACAATACTTCGAAGTCAGATTTTTGAATTTTCGAATAGTTTTCTTTTAATTAATTAAAATATGAAAATGATAAGCTCCTAATAGCGTTAAAATAGCCATTAAAATATTAGCTATAATTTAATTGTTCCCCCCAAAAAATTTACGAGTTCATTTCCTTTCGACATAAAAATAAATACATTTAATTAAACGTGAGCGTTAAAAAATTGTAAAAAGTTAAATTATGCATCTGGCAAAAATTGACGTCATTATCATTTTAAAGATTTTCTACACGTTGATAAAGTGCTAATGTAGTTCATGATGCAAATATATGTTGTTCGGAAAGGATTAATATTTTATTTTTAAAACCAACTTTTTTTTAAATTCAAATTTCCCGTAACTCTTTAACCAATCACATTAGAACGTCCATCGATAATAAGGATTTTCTCGCCAAAAGTCGCCAAATTTGGCGCTAAGGGAAAAAAGTCGCCAAATTTAGCGCCAAATCCATTACCTGCCTACTGGAGCTTTTTAATGCGTTTTAAAGGGAAGATTAAGCTATTTTAACGCGAAAAAGAGCTGGAAATGCAGAAAATAGATATTTTATCAACTTACTAAGCCTCTTTGATAGAATTTATACAAAAATAAATACATTTATAAACAATTTCGTAACAATACGCATTGATAAAGTGCTAATGAAAGTTAGTTCTACAGCTATGATTCAACAGAAAATTTAAAAACATGGTTTATAAAAAGCTTTTTTATCTTATAATTATTTTTAAATTTATATTTCTCGTATATATAAATTCATTCTAGTAATAACCTCGAATATATATACAATGAGCATCAATATTATAACTTAGTTTACCAATTCTCTCGCTTAATATATTCACAACTATGCCTAAGAGTTTCCCATTCACTTGTCAAAAGCCTTCAGATAATGCAACTTGTATGCAAAATAACGCTATTTATACATACTGTCAAATGGCTCTTGCGTTGATTTATTAACCATATTATTCACATGAGAGCGTTTCACTAGTTAGCTGTTTTGATTACATCTAATATGCTCAGGCGACGCATCTCGATACAAAGATTAATGCAACACATAAGTCTGTGAACTGACTTAGCGATACATACATTTATCATTTATTACCAGCGTAATTAAGATTTATTCAAGCATTCCACTTCTGTATGGTATGTTACTCTAAATATATCATTTGGTTGGTAAAACAATAACTGCAATAATAAAAAAATGAAAAGTATGTTGTCTCCATCACAAAACTTTCTTCTATATTTTTCTATCCGCGTTTGTAATGATCGATAGATGGCGCTTTTTCAGCTTTTGTTGTTAGTAAATATAATAGCCACGTGTCTTTATTATTGTTCTTTTTGTCATTCTACTTAATATTTGTGCTATAATTTCTCCGCCATTACATCACGGAAAATTGATTGCTTTTGGAAAAAAATATTTCAGTTTATTCAAAGTTCGATTGGAAGTAGATTTTTAACAGAAGTTGAACAAATATTAGTTTCAAATCATGTGATTAATTCTTTACTTCCCTTAGCAGAAGCAACTGAAATTTTAAATTTGTCATTTGGAAATAAATAGAAGCTTAATTCTGGATTTCTTGATACTTTGGAGTTACACTGTAGCACACAACAGTATGTGTTATCTTTTTTACCGGATTTATTCATTTTTATTCAATAAATATATGTGAAACTAAACATCGGCGGCTTTTTGAAAGCCGAATTAAAGCATGGTTATTGTAATTTCACCTTAGCCCACCAGAAGACGAGCATTTCATTACAATCGCGGATACAACTTCGCACACGGCAAATTATTTAAAAAAAAATATTTTTCCATGATTGATGCAGACG
This sequence comes from Salticus scenicus, assembly GCA_963930645.1. NCBI lineage: Eukaryota > Metazoa > Arthropoda > Arachnida > Araneae > Salticidae > Salticus > Salticus scenicus. Next base: position 318,531,487 of record OZ005653.1, on the reverse strand, counting down.
ATTCTTTTTCTCAGAAAAGTATAAAATTAAATATTCAAAGAAAGCCAATTTCGAACCCTGAAGACCAAAATTTAAAACATACTCCTTTTCAGTATCTACAGTCGGTAACAAAAGTGTCCGAACACTAGCAAAAATTCCTACATAAAAAAAGTACACTTCATACGGTTTTGTTAAATAAATCCTCATCGAATCATGTTCTTTGACTGACTAAGAACAGGATTCGACAAGGATTTATTTAACAAAACCGTATGAAGTGTACTTTTTTTTCTATAGGAATTTTTGCTAGTGTTCGGACACTTTTGTTACCGACTGTATATATATATATATATATATATATTGCTAAAAGTAAAGAAAAATCAATAACTTTGTTTTAAATTATCACAGACCTATGCGAGTGTAATCTTGTTAAAATGCACTTTTCTTACTACCGTCAATAGATTCTATCCTAACAGCACATCTTCTTCAAATGACATCTTCAGTATGTCCTATGTATGAAAAGACATCCTGTGGACATATTGAGGATGTATTATGGACGAGTGTGTTGATAGGATACCTGTATGAAATCCTTTTGTGTGTTCTTGTACAAGTAACACAGTTATTATACGCATCAATAAAAAATATACAACTAATTCATTGTAACTCATTAATATCTGAAACAAATTTGACATTATTTGGATGATTGCAGAATACCATTGGAATTCTTCGATGTGGTCCCGTAAACAAATTATTTAGTCTATACATAACGCTTTCTACAGAAAACACACTTTTACGCATCTCAGTGATGTATTTTAATTTCCTTTTGTTGAATGTATTAAAAACGCGTTCAAATGCGCTTAAATAAAAAATTGTCCATAGGCTCTAATGTCATGAAATTCTTTTGTATGTCCCTATAAAGGAGCCATAAACATTATATACACCAGTAAAAACTATTCAACTTAATCTGTATATCACGTGAATAATTGCTTGAAATTTGACAGAATTTGGATGATGTACGTGACACTGTCGGAAAACTTTTGTAAGGCCCTGTACATTCATTATTAAGTTTAAGCACACATTTTTTCACCAGAAAACGTGATTTTAAGTATCTGAGTATTGTATGTCAATTTAGATTTGTTGAATATAGTATAATGCGCATATTAAAATGCGCTAAAATGATATTCTGCCCATAGGCCATAATGGGCAGATGGTAATAATATGATATTCTGCCCATAGGCCATAATGGGCAGATGGTAATAATATGATATTCTGCCCATAGGCCATTCTGCACGCCCGCTGGAAGGTTGGCGCGCTGCTTATAAGAACATGAAAGGTCGCGCGTATTTTTCACATACACTATTGTAAAATATGTATTTTCAAGTATCGGAATATTTTAATTATACTATAACCGTTTGAAGATTAATAAGAACATTCAATTGGAAATTTTATTCATCAAAATAAAAACTGAAACAATGAAACTTAAAGCCCAAGATAAAGTAATCAAAGAAACATTGGAATTATCTGAAAATAAAATAACGAATATAGTTGATGTTTTGTTATTTTTAATGAAAAGTGTACAGTTAAAAGTTAATTAATTTTAAAAATATTTAAAATAATAATGTTTAAAACAAAAACAACAACGAATAAGTTTAAACAACGAAACAAAACCCAAATATAACAAAACGTCACTTAAACAGTCGCGCGTATTTTTCAAATACAAATAGCAAATATAGAGCTCCACATCATTATATCGAGGCTCAAAAGATAACTAAAAACAGATCAATGTATACTGAGCCAAGGATAAGTTTTCCAAATGCTCTCTGACTTTAAGATATACAACGAGATTCACTGCTAGTGTATCTCTCATATACGCGCGTCCGCTGAAAAGTTAAGAATTTTTTTTTTTTTTTTTTTTTTTTTTTTTGTGTACACGAACCATAAACGATATAGACACCAAACATCTATTCCTGTATAACACCTGAACATGTGTACCAGTTTGCAACTCAATCAAAGGAGTTTTGCTGCCGCTATTTCATTATATACAAATTCTGTCCACAGCCGTAATGATAAGAAAAACTTTCGCGTGTCCCTGTACATGTCCTACGAATAGAAACACACTGTAAACTATACAGCTAATTCTGTGTGGCGTATAACATGTGTACCAATTTTCAAGTAAATAGCGTGACTTTTGCTGCCGCTATCGCGAGACAAACACACAAACACAGCCCAAAATATTTTTGTTTCCACATGGGGGCCTCCACTGACGTTTCAGAAATAATCTTGAAATCACTGTTTTAAGAATCAATGAATCGTTTGTTTATCAATTGCTCATGAATTTTTAACACATGCAAACTTTTAATAAACCCTCTAATTTTATGATTATGCTCTAATAATTATAATTATTCTCTAAATAGTTATTATAATTTTACAGATAAAGGACTAATTTGATTAAATCGTTACAACTGAAAATAAGATTAATCCGTTTAAAAATTGAAATGAATGTAATTAATTAAAGTTCAAATTACATTTAACATATTTAAATAATTTACAGAGTTTCAACCCACGCATAAATTAATGACTCGCTTTATGATAGAACTATCTCAAAGATAGGATTGAAATGTTTCCATTTTTCTAAGCAAACAAAATTACATTAAGAACTTTGTCTCTTATTAAATCAACTATTTACGTACGGAACGACAAAATGATTAAACAAATTAAAAATCTAATTATTTTAAATACACAATGCCTCTTCATTTATCATTCAAAAGATATATCCTAATGTATTCCACCATCTTGTCGTGTGTTCATTTATAAACATTTGTTTGCATAAAGACTATTTATTCTAGGAGTTAGTAATAAGACATTTTATTTTGAAATTCAATTCAATTTGCACATAAATTATTTCATTCATTTTGTCATCATTATTTGCGTAACTCATGTAAATTGTTACTGAGTTTTAATTTTGAGAAGCGTACATGATCGAATTTTGATCAATTGCTGCAAATTAACGCAACGAATTAATTAAAATTATTCTTTTAATTTTACAAGAAATAATGCAACGATTGTATAACCAGACTTGACATTGAACAGAAATATATAATAAATATTTACACAGCGTTGAAAAACTCCAATGTTAAAAATATTAAGTAATCAAACCGGAGTTTCGGTAGCGTTGAGCGTACCTTCATCAGCTTCATATTTTTTACAGTGCCAGTTTTATCAAAAGTTAATGATTTATTATATTATCCCTATCCATGGAATTTTTCGGATTTATTATTATCATCGTACATATTTTCGAGTCCTATAAAATTATGCCGAGCTTCGTGTCTGTTTTGCTAGGGTTTATTAAGATAGTCTGTTAGCTTTTACCAATATTTCTTTAGAGATATTTGTGGAAATACTGAAATAAAAGCAGCAACTAAATTCACTAATATTCAAATACTTTTAACATAAAAATCAATGAATTATATTATATACAGGGTGAATCAATAAATAGCAGCTTTGTTTGCATTCCCACCGCAATCAAAACCCAGACCTCCTAGCCTACAGAATGTCTTCTTTATATAGGTTTTCTGGTCAGTGATGTACATTTTTCCAGAAGACAGAAGTGATGATGAACTTCCGTCTTCTGGAGAAATGTAGAGTATTCCAGATCTTCGTTAATATCAGTAACAGGTGGATTTTTTGCCTATCGAGTCTGGTGCTTGGCATCCCGTAATATTGTTGCTCTCTTCAGTTGAACTCTCAAGCCTGTCTGGCGAATATGGAATGAATGGATCCAGGAGGTATTAATGTTCGTATAGTGATTCGGATATGATCAATCGACTACTCGAGCGTTCTATGCATGGGTGATGTGCCCTCCATGAGCACTTCACCCAGAATCCCCAAGAATCATTCCAAGGGGTTCTAGCCCGTTATTTACGCAAAATATTAAGTCAAGCCAAGTCAAAGAGGTGCTTCGGAGTGCTTCGGAGCATTTGGTCGAAACCAATGCTTACCCCCAAAGAAACTAAGAAAAACATAAAAAGAATTTTCCGAAAATAAAAGAAAAGCCAAGAATGAAATTGTAGACACAGTATACCAAATCATTCGAGATGGATGAGTACCAAGTACCCGTGGTTATTACTACACAACTTAGAAACAATACTGTAAGATTTAAAAAACAACAACAGGTGACTCCGAATGGTTATACCGACGAGTTCCACCTAGATATGAACCCGTATTTTCCCGTATACTAGCTTCGAGAGCACAATCTTTCAACCATTGGTGATAAAAGATCCAGGAAAGCTATATGTAGGATTTCATCAATTGAGGAACTACTGATCACCGAGGACATACTCTGAGTCGGGAAGTTTGCCCGACAGCACGTTTACAGCACGAAAATTCACCTTTGCAGCATTAAATTCTATTAGCACAGCGAACTGTTTACGGTTTTTCTTGATGCAACAGTAGCTTGTCGATATTAGGGAGTTAAACGATGACATTGTACAGTCGTGTTGATGTCAATCATAAGAAAGAAAGCTTCTTTCGAGAAATTATTTTATTCTCGTTTACAAACACGAACACCACACACACACATAAACAGAAAAACAGAAAAAGAATACGTAAAAGAAATTAATCAACCTAATTATAATTGAACATTATTTCCGGTCCATAAGCAAAACTGCTTTCACGCGAGCATCTCAAACTTGCCGTTGATCTCTCGTCAACGTCAATACGGTTCACTCGCATCACATCACATCTTCTTTAAGGTGCCTGTCTACCGTCGGAGGTGATTTTTTTTTTTTTTTTTAATAATTGAAAAATTGCCCATTTATGTGCATTATATGATAGAATATAGTAAAAAACAGTAAATAACCTGAAAAAAAAAAAATTGCAAATTTTAAAATATTTTGATATTTAGGCTCAAAATATGCATAAAATTTGAAAAAAAAAAGTACTTTTACAAAAAAACATAAGTCAAATTTAAATATATTTTTATTCTGTAAATTTTATTTAGATTATTGAAAGGGGTTTAAGGGAGAGAACTACTCTCAAAACTACAACCATGTTATTTAATATTTTAGAGAAGATAACATTTTTACATGCTGAAAAAATCATGAATATGCATGGCAGTTCATAACTTCTATCGACCAATATATATATATATATATATATATATAATAATTTAGCTAGATTCATTGTCATTATTCAATCCCTAAAACAACTCCTCTAGAGTATTTTGTCAAAGTTTCATAACGTTTCAATTATAACTTTTGGAGTTATGATGTTGTGGGATAAAGCAAAATGCTTAAAATCTCATTTTGAGAAAAAGCAGAAAACAAATTTAAAAACAAGATTTTACCTAAACAAAGAATAATTTTAATGAGTTCCTGATTTATTTCAAAGCTTTCTATTTTCTTTTTTAAATTCATTTTTTATTCAGTAACAAATTTTGATCTTATATTGAGTAAAACATTTATGTAAACAAACATTTACGGGTCATTTCCGGTCACTTCCGGTTTCAAAAACTGGCGAGAGACTAATATTAAAATACCTGTAAGTCAAGTTCTAAGCAAGATAGAAACAAAACTCAAGCTGATTTAGAAAGCTAAAATGTCAGGCTTTAATACTAACCCAAAAATTGAAAATCGGAGTTTTGACGGAAAATTGCGTTTTAAAGGTAGGCAGGGACCTTAAAACTAAAAGTCTCTCTTAAAAATGAAAACTCACAGGGCCAGTAACGCCCTCTTTTATCGTCTAGAAAGTTACTATTAAAGTCTAATGTCATTACAACATATTCTTGACAAATAACGGCGTTGAGAACAGAATCGTGATGAACGGATTTCCCTCAATAACATTATTATTATTACTCTATGTTGTGAGGAAATTGTACAGTTTGTGTCGAGGACCGCTCAATAATTAAAATTAAATTGCTAATAACTGTTTATAATTTTTGGTAGTATATTTTCCAATACAATTTACGTTTTCCTACAAAATTAATAATATCACAATTTTTATAGTCATCAATAGAGATTTTTACTATCTGCAAATGATAGTTGTTCATATGCATTTTACAATTTTGTACTACATATATGCATGTTCTCGATTAATCAAAATTCAACACACGATGAAATATGAACTAAATTTATATATCATATACACTGATTTCCAAGAGTATTTTGTTAATCTGTCACCTTCTGATGGTTACTGGTGCATTAGATTTCAGAGTTAAAATATATACAGTTAAAGCATTTAATGTAAGAATATACAGATTTATTTTGCTAAAAAGGGCAGTTTAAAAGTTAAAATGTCAGCATATGTTTTATGCCTTTTGTTATCTTTTTCAAGACTCGGTATCTTTTTCAAGTCTTAAAAAAGATACCGAGGATTATTAACGACTTACCTACGGACGAAAAATTACGAGATTCGCTTCCCAGTGCCACCATTTTTCATACAGGCGCGTGTAGTTATGCATTCACTGTTCCAAAAAAATTCCCTTTCCGATTCCCCCCCACTCCTCATCTTCTCTAAAATAAGTAAATCCTTTGAAAGCTCTGTCATGGATATTTAATTGCATTTCAAGGCCATGAGAATAGTTTCACCGGTAGCAGCGTAAAGCTGCTATCACACGAAAGGACATATATTCTGAAGTATAATCTATTGAATCTCAAACCTACCGAACAACTTTCTTGTGCTCAGTCAAGGGTTATTTTTCAGCATAAACAAAATCCACAAATGAAAACAACGAGTGCAACATTTGGTGAAAATTCCCCTTTTGGAGGTTTCAAAGGAAGGAGGATAGGGGATACTCTGGAATCGCGACTCTCTGATTGGAGGACTTCATTCTAAAGACTAGCATATGTGATTTTAACAGTCGAAAATGCGTGATTGAAGAACATACGTGCGGCAAAAGCATCAAACGATAGCTTTTCACCGGTTTACCGCATGAAAAACCTGTTTATTAGTTACTATGTGCTAATGCCGTTTATACGGAACTTCGTGTGATAGCGGCTTTACACAAAGGATCGTACTTCGGAAAGATGAATATATACGCCCAAGGTAGTTAACGCATCTGCATAGCGAGACGAATATATACGCCCTGGCAGTTAAGGGGTTAAAACATGTTGTTACGAATTCGTAAATGTAATATCATTCAACGAGGATTAATTATGTTATTAAATATTAATATTCTGTGTTTCTGCCTTGATTTAGCATTAAAATAGATAATTTTTCTTTAAAAATTCGTTAAAAAGCTTCACAAGGCAGAAATGACTTTTGCGACGAATCTGGCGCCATATTTATCGCCATGTGGCAAATTTTAGGTAATTTTTGGTGGGAAAATCCTAATTCTCGATTATCGAAGCAGAAAACAGAATATTTCATGAAACACCTGGAAAGTTCTGGAAATATGCTAAACTATAAATAGGATCATATTAGAGCCATCGGAGTTCAGTTCAAGCCAAGCGTTTTGCGGTATTAAGAGCTCGAACCTGATAGTCCAAGCGGCGGCTGCAAAAAATTGACTTGATAAGGTGTGAAGCTGATTTTTTTTCTATAGATAGAATTCATTGTTACAATGAAAATCTGATAGGGTTGCCTGGTCAAAGCCGTCAAGTTTAAGAGAAACAACCTCACTTCCGGTCACAATTTAAACGATTTTCGAACCCACAAGTGTGAAGATGAAACCGGTGCTAAAATGTAGAGATTAATATGCTCTTTAAAATGGCATAGGGTTGCCTGGTCAAAGCCGTCAAGAAACAGAGGTTACCACGAAAATAGGGGACGTATTGTACGATTTATTTACCCAAGTAAAAAGTGATTTACCCAAGTCTAAAGATGAAACCGGTGCTAAAATGTAGAGATTAATATGCTCTTTAAAATGGCATAAGGTTGCTTGGTCAAAACCGTCAAGACCCGGAGGATGCCTCGAAAATAGGAGTCAAATTTAAACGATTTTCGAACCCCACAACACAAGTGTGAAGATGAAACCGGTGCTAAAATGTAGAGATTGATATGCTCTTTAGAATGGCATAGGGTTGTCTGGTCAAAACCGTCAAGATTCGGAGGTTGCCTCGAAAATAGGTGTCAAATTTAAACGATTTTCGAACCTCACAAGTGTAAAGATGAAACCGGTGCTAAAATGTAGAGATTAATATGCTCTTTAAAATGGCATAGGGTTGCCTGGTCAAAGCCGTCAAGAAACAGAGGTTGCCACGAAAATAGGGGACGTATTTTACGATTTATTTACCCAAGTAAAAAGTGATTTACCCAAGTCTTAAGATGAAACCATTGCTAAAATGTAGAGATTAATATGCTCTTTAAAATGGCATAAGGTTGCCTGATTAAAACCGTCAAGACCCGGAGGATGACTCGAAAATAGGGGTCAAATTTAAACGATTTTCGAATCCCACAAGCAGGCCCCGACTTAGACTGCCTGGTGCCCCGGGGCAAGCCTATTCTGGGGGGACCCCTTGCAGTGGCATAAGAAGTCTTTAGATTGCAGAATTTATGCATACGCCTGTAGGGGCCCCTTCCAGAAGGGGGCCCAGGGCATTTGCCCCGTATGCCCTGCCATTAGTCAGGGCCTGCCCACAAGTGTGAAGATGAAACGGGTGCTAAAATGTAGAGATTAATATGCTCTTTAAAATGGCATAGGGTTGCCTGGTCAAAACCGTCAAGTTTCAGAGGTTGCCTCCATAATAGGGGTCAAATTTAAACGATTTTCGAACCTCACAAGTGTAAAGAGGAAACCGGTGCTAAAACGTATAGATTAATATGCTCTTTAAAATGGCATAGGTTTGCCTGGTCAAAGCCGTCAAGAAACAGAGGTTGCCACAAAAATAGGGGACGTATTTTACGATTTATTTACCCAAGTAAAAAGTGATTTACCCAAGTGTAAAGATGAAATCGGTGCTAAAATATGGAGATTAATACGCTCTTTAAAATGGCATAAGGTTACCTGGTCAAATCTGTCAAGTAAAGCAGTTAACCAGAAAAAAAAAAAAAAAAAAAAAAAAAAAAATAGGCGAGTTTTGAAGATTTCTTAACGAAGTGTAAAAAAAAATACAAATAGCATTAACAAAGAAAATGAAAAAGGATGTAATTATATGAATATTTGAAAGGTGTGGCTGGTTCCAAAATGTACAGCATAGAAGTTATTTTAAAATAGCATGCGTTTACCTGGTAAAATTCGTCAAGAAATAGCGGTCAGTCTCCAAAAAGCTAACGAATATTAAAGGTGTTTAACACAAAGTGAAACACACATGAAACCTACTTAAAAAAAGTTAAACACGAAATGATCAATATATAAAGATGATATTGCGAGCTAAATGTAGAACATACAGCACTTTGACGACTGGTGCTTCAAACCTGTCAAGCTATAGCGGTCAGCACTATTCTTTTTCTAATCTGTATAAAACTAATTTCAGTTCACGAGCTCGTTTTTTCCCCATTTTTCAATACTTAAAATATTTAAATTGCGTCAAAGTATTGAGAATATAAATTCCCTGAAGAAATGTATGCGGCTGCTTTGTAGAATTTTATACAAAAATTTTGGGTTGTGCCGATTTTGTTATATTAAAAATTTGTCAATTTTAGAAAATTTTCTCAATTTTTTATATCTAATTAAAAATAATCAATAATACCTTCTGGAAATTAATTATGAGTACAAATAAAGCGAAAAACATTTTTAAAAAATTGATAAATTTTTCGCGTTTCTTAATAACCATGAATTAATTTATGAAATTGAAATTTGTAAATCTTGCTGCATATCTGAAATAAGAGGTTTTTTTTTTATTTAATTATTTATTTTGTATACTAACAGAATTTTTTATTATGAATTTCTTGGGCATTATTATCTTCATTTCTGTTAACTTTTGCGGGCGTATTTTCTTATCTGTATCCGCATGCTGCATTTTTAAATTTTACCATTAATTCGTTGTTTTTATGGGAAATTTTAGAACAGTTTCATTACAGTTTATTTATTTATTTTTTCTTTTTTAAATTCTTTTCCTTTTTTTTTTTCCCATTGTATAAAAAAACCTTTAAAATTAGCTTTTTTTTTTTCCTGGCAACCCTATGATACTCTAAAGAGAATATTATTCTCTATATTTTATAAATGGTTTAATTTTAAATATGTTAGGGTAAGAAAACCGCTAAAATTCGCCCTCCCCGTACACACACACGTTTCGTGGCAACCTCTTTTCTTGACGGTTTTTGACCAGGCATCCCTCTGCCATTTTAAAGACCATATTATTCCCTACATTTTAGCATCGGTTTCATCTTTACACTTGGGTAAATCACTTTTTACTTGGGTGAATAAATCGTAAAATACGTCCCCTATTTTCGTAGCAACCTCTGTTTCTTGACGGCTTTGACCAGACAACCCTATGCCATTTTAAAGAGCACATTAATCTCTACATTTTAGCACCGGTTTTATCTTCACACTTATGGGGTTCGAAAATCGTTTAAATTTGACTCCTATTATCGAGGCAACCTCTGAAACTTGACGGTTTTGACTAGGCAGCCCTATGCCATTTTAAAGAGCATATTAATCTCTACATTTTAGCACCGGTTTCATCTTCACACCTGTGGGATTCGAAAATCGTTTAAATTGTGACCGGAAGTGAGGTTGTTTTTCTTAAACTTGACGGCTTTGACCAGGCAACTCTATCAGATTTTCATTGTAACAATGAATTCTATCTATAGAAAAAAAAATCAGTTTCACACCTTATCAAGTCAATTTTTTGCAGCCGCCGCTTGGACTATGACCGAGCCTCTGTCATTGAATACAATTTATGCTGTGTTATGCTATGATACAGTTTATGCTGTGAATTTATGTTGTAGCTATTGTTTAAGCTGTGTTTTCTTGGCGTATGAGAAGCTGATACTTGGTTGAAAGACATATAATCTTCTCAAGTATTCTGTAAATAAATTTTAAGCCCCTACAAAACCTGTCATTCCTTCACTGATACCACACAAACCCTGAGTACGTAACAATATGTTGATATTTTAACTTTTTAGCTTTTAAACTGCATTTTTAAGCAAAATAAGTCAGTATATTCGTAGATTTCTATTATATTGTACACTTTTCAAAAGTATTTACTGTCGATCTTCATTCAGGGTTGCCACTCAATTTCAAAAATAAAATTTCCTGACTTTTCCAGGTTTTCCAGGTCTATTTTTAGAAAATTTCAGTCACAAAATTTGGTTCGCGACATAAAAAATAGCTCACGGTGTAAAACAAAACATAGCTCGCGACATAAAAGACAACATAATAACGTGATTTGCAATATAAATTAAATGCTCAAAAAGCATTTTCCAGGTTTATATCATCAGTTTTCCAGGTTTTTGAGCAATATTTACAATTTTCCCTGATATTTCTCTGACTTTTCCAGGTTTTCCCTGTTCTCCCTGACCCGTGGGAACCCTGTTCATTACTACTACTATACTAATTCCAAAAAAAAAAAAAAAAAAAAAAAAAAAGGTTTATTCAAAATCTTTAATAATCGTTACAACGTCAACATAAGTTGATTTATAAAAACAATCGAAAGCACATGGTAATGTTAGATTTTCATGAACCATATTTATCAAGCAGATCAATTAGTAAAATTAATTGGGAAAATATTATCGCATTCTTTTTTAATAGAAAATTTTAATTTTTAAAATAATGTGGCTAAAATAATTCACTTGCACTTATATGTAAGCATATCTAATTACTTACAATTAAATTTCTATTATATTATTACAAAAAAAAAAAAAAAAAAAAAAAAAAAGTAATTAAATTCCGATGAAAATTTTTGCATTTCTTGAAATTCATTTTATCATAGATAAATATAATTACATGGTTTAAGATATTTTCAACATTTCGAAAAAAAAAAAAAAAAAAAAAAAAAGAAGAAAAAAGAAAAAGAAAAAGAAACTTTTATATTGAAATAATTACAAATTACTACTATTGTTCCTCACAAAATGGAAAAAAAAAATGTAGTTATCTAATCACATTTAATCATTCTATAAACATTCCGTTAAGAACAATGATTAATTAAATTATCTTTAACAGCAAACGTTTTCCTCATTATTTATTGAAATTTACATATTCTAATACATTCATTCTAACAAATCTAAAGCAAAAGTTGTTAATTTTGATTGAGCAATGAGCTTAGTAAATCTAATTATACTAGATCTTTCGAAGCAAATATTTGATGTTTTAATTTATTTCATTCATAAATTATTGAATAAAGCTGATCATTATAACTGAGATGCAACATTCAATTCAATTTGTAATTTGATTTTGAGGTAATTAAATATATATATATATTTTTACTTATCATTGAAATTTAAAACAATTAACGCATTTATTTAGTAGTTTGTTTCTTTGACATACGACATATGACATAAAAAGATTTAGAAACGTAAATGTTTAGAAGCTTTGGAGTGACTTCGTATATATCTTGTACGTGAAGCTTTGACAAAATATTTTGCTTTGATATCAAATGTTTGTCACTAAATAAGTAATGATATTTACGAGCTCAGCTGAGTTTAGATCAGAATGCTGAGGACATTCTATTAAATAAATAAATAGAAATATAAGTTAAATTTTTTTGGTTTAGAAATCCCAAAAACACAAAACAAAGACAAAAAAGATAAGAAAAGAACGACTAAATCTCGGTAAGTCGGAAATTAAAATGAAAAATTTTGCAAGCAAACAACAAAAATGTTGCAACACTATTATCACTAATAGACATATGCATGCATTTCTTAAACTATTAAAACTTCCAAACGCAAACTTTAAATTTCGCGCGTTTCTCAAAAGAAAAATCAGAGAGAGAAAATTTGGAGGGTTTTTGTAAAGCCATCCCAGCTCAACGGTTCCAGATATTGAAAATACTTCTCTACCACGAGAAATAGCATTTATTACCGATTCTTACGGTACAATTTTTTTTGAAAAATACGGATTTTTTATATTTTTAAAAAAAGTTTTAAAAAGGGTCCAAAATTTCTCTTTTCTCGATCGTCTTTTTTGAATGACCCTGTACGAAAGAGTAATTGTCTCCTTTATTAACAATTGGAATATTTTGAAAGGTCATTGAATCCTCTTTCGAACCATATAAACATTTTTAGAAAATACGGATTAGCAATCCATATTTTTAGATTTTACGAAACATCGATTTTTTTCACAAAACATTTTATAACTCAAAATGTTTTACAGATAAATAATTTTTTTTTCTTTTTCGTATATAGACCTCATTATACGAATGAAATTTCAAAAGATTGAAAGATTATTTCAAAAACTGAATCCGTTATAAATTTTTTAATTTTCTGCATCCCTGCAGTTTTTGATGACATTCTGAATCCACGTTTCTGCGGTCCAAGGCTGCGGACAACAGTCGGTATTTTGGCAACTATCTTTTAACTTCGTAGACGATGCTTCGAAAGTAGAGGGAAAGAGAAAGATCTTTTACTGATTGAGGTCACGTGGGTTTTGACTGCGATTAAAAACTGCAAACTTCAAAATTCTTCAATTTTTCTCTCCCGTGCACAAAACTTAGTATTCAACGTTAACATCACAAGACAACCTTGCAGTTCAAATTTCATCGATTTTGGAGAATAAACAAAAAATTTACATTTTAATTGTAAATTAAATTTTATTCTAATACGCATATTTCAAATTCTAATTATGATTAAATTATTTTTAATACATCATTCGAAAGGTATTTTAAAGTACTTTTATATGATATTATCGAAAGTGGGATTCCAGATTTCATCTGATTACACGTTTTGAGGTGCCCTGAGTAGGTTTTCTTTTGTATCTCAGCTACTAACTAAAATAATTTCATAAGTAATACATCATTTGAAAGCTTTGTTGATTTGGAATCGAACAGTAGATAACAGAAACTTCTACCGCCAGATGGCGCTGTAATATTTTAAAATTTCAATATTTCAAATTCTAATTATGATTAAATTATTTTTAATGCATCATTCGAAAAATATTTTAAAGTACTTTTATATTATCGAAAGTGGGATTCGAGATTTTACCTGATTTACATGTTTTGAGGTGCCTGAGTAGGTTTTCTTTTGTATCTCAGCTATTAATTAAAATAATTTCGTAAGTAATACATCATTTGAAAGCTTTGTTGATTTGGAATCGAATAGTAAATTACAGAAACTTCTACCGCCAGATGGCTCTGTAATATTTTAAAACTTCAATATTTTAAATTCTAATGATTGAGGAAGGTGTTGTAAGTTCTAAAACGGGGATAAGGCGCCACCGAGCAGGACTTTGCTAAAGTCAGAAATTTGAAAGATCATAACATGGTGAGCGCCCAGGTTGTTTCAGATATTGAAACTGGAAGACGGCGCCGACGGCGCTACTGAGCGGGAGTTTACTGCGAGTAAATTTTTCAATAAAGCTATTTTCACTGTATGTCAATAAGCTGCTGTAAGACCTGTAGCGGGAAAAATGTGCCGTTGTCTCCACCGAGCGTGAGTTTCGTAAAGTCGAATTTTTCAAGGATCGCGAACCAGCTGGGCTGGGCGCCGAAGGCGGCTCGTTTAGAATAAAAAAAAATGTGTTCATCAAAATTTAAAAATAAAAATACCATCAAAATTGTTTATGATAGTACAGATTCTGGTCCAATAAATTTACATGCATTTCTCAATAAATAATTTATTTTTCCCAATAAATTTATTTATTCACAAATTTATTTGTAGGATTATGGTCTTTGTTAATATCTATCCACCTGTCTATGTCGAAAATAATAATAATAAAAAAAGAATATAATAATAATCAAATAGAAGAAAATTTAAAAGTTGCAGGATGAGTGGGTAGATGTTTGATTAATGCAATAAAAGGGTGTTGTTTAGTTTGGTTGTTTTCAAAAAAGGGAAGTTTCAATAAAACTTTTTTTTAAATAGTAATTTTAGACTTAACTAATAGCTGATATCTGTTTATATCTATAAAAAAAAAGAAAAAGAAAGAAAAAGAAAAAAAAAAAAAAAAAAAAAAAAAAAAATGCTATATAAAAAGTCTGGTATCCAAATTTCCCTTTGTTGAAACCCTGTTTGTTATAAAAATAATTTCCAGGATCATTCTATGTGAAAATAATTGAAAGCATACATATTCAGTCATTTAAATTGATCGCAAAAATCCATCTTTCCATTGTAATCAACAGTCCCGGACTGGCTCCTATGGGGGCCCTCGGCTAGAACTCGAAAAGTGGCCCCTCACTGAGGAATTTAAACTAGCAGGCTTTGCTGGCCACTATATTTAAATGATGTCTCAAAATTACATACAACTTATTAATGCTAAAAATTCTCATAAAATGAAAAAAATATAACAAATATTCGTTCAAATCGATTAAAACTTCAGTTTTTACCCTCCCCACCAAAGGGGAGAAATTTTGCGAAATTTCATTATAGTGTGTATTGGTACACATAACCAACACACACTCCAAACAAAAAATGGCCTTTCTTACATAATGTAGAGCAGAGTTACAATTCGAAACATGCTTTTTACCCAACAGACCCCAAAAGGTGAAAGGGGATCTTTCCTAAAATCCCCCTATAGTGCGTGTTCTGTGCATATGTTACAGCCCCATAACAAGAAAAAAAAACTTCCTAAGATAACTGTAAATAAAGTTAAGCTTGGAAATGTATTTTTTGCCCCCCCCCCCCCACACACACACCCGGCAAATAGAAAAGGGGGAAGTTTGACAAATCCTTTTATAATGTGTGTTACATTCACATAGCCAACCCACATCAAAATATAGATTTCCTAAGGTAATTTCTTTATTGTGTGTGTTAGGTACACACAAAGCACACACACACCAAAAAATCACCTTCCTGAGGTAATTGGAAGAGAATTACGCTTGGATATGTATTTTGTGCTCCCGACCCCCTCCAAAAGTGGAAAGGATGTGTTTCGCAAAGTGTATTTCTAGGAACATATAAGCAATCCATGTATTCAGAAATTGCCTTTCTGAGATAATTTAAATGAGGGTTACAACTTGAAACGTGTTTTTGCTTTTCCCAACACAAAGAGAGGGAAGAGAAACTGTTCGCAAAATCAATTTATATTGAATGTTGCGTACACATAGCAAGCCCACATACCAAAAGACTGTTGTCCTGAGAAAATTTGGAACAGAATTACGCTTGCAATTTTTTTTCCCTCGCCACTCCCATGGTGAAATTTATCAAATCCCGTCACAGTTAATGTTTGATGAAAATATTCAATACGCACCAAAATTCGTGAACGTAGCTCCCACAGATTTCCCAGGAAAAATTTAATGCAAAAAGGCGGCTCTGAAATTTGCCCCTCTTGTAAATCCCCCTCCCAAATCAAAAATCGCAAAACTTCCAAAATGGGTTTTTGGAGATATACTACAGAAGACGCAGTATTTTTCTACTTCTACGTGCCATTTTTCGTAGAGTTTTACTGGAATATCTAAATTTTGCGAAATTCTTCCCCTCACACTTAAAGTCAAGAATTCGAAAATCGATATATATTTTTTCTTTTTGTACACAAATCTGCTATCTTCTTGGGGTGTTTCTTAATTGTGAAGTAATTTGGAGCCGAGTTATACCCGTAAACAGGCTTTTGTTGCCTCCCGACAGGGGTGGGGGGGGGGCGAGATGGGGAAGTTGGAAATTTTACGAAACCCCATCGCAGAAGTGTCAGCTGTCTAGAACCAACTTTCACTACAAAATTCGTGACCCAGTGCCGCAAAAAATCACCACGACAGCGTTTATTCAGTTGGTGGCAATCACGTTTTGCTCTCCCCCTACCCACTCTTGGACACTGAATTTACAAAATTCCAGAAATTGAGTTTTAGGTACAGTGCAGCCACATATTCGAAAACTAGCAGTGAGGACGCGTCCAAAATGTTGGAGGGATGCTAGCTTGTCCGACAGTTTGAAATTTGGAAAACATCCAGTAATTTCGCGCTCTGTTATTTCTCATTTTCCCTGAGTCAGATGACTGTCACCCCTATTTTAGCATTGGACTCATTGAGTTGGCACTTGTGCAGATGCTTCCATGGTTTCATCAAATGTGGTCAAAGAATATTTTGTTCACTATATTTTAAAACAAATATCTCACGGATATCTGTTTTTGTTGTTGTTGTTGCTTATTGGTTTGTTTGAGTTATGTAGGATTATGTTAAATCATGTTTTGAAATGCGAAATTACGTTTTGCTCCCTTCTCCCTCCTTTGGGGAATGAATTTCTAAAATTCCAGAAATTGGTTTTTAGATATTTGTGTTTGCTATATTTTAAAGCAAAAATCTTATGTATGTCTGTCTTTTTGTTTGAGATATGAAGGGTTACTTGAAATCCCGTTTTGTTCCTTCTCCCCTTGATGGCCAAATTTCTAAAATTCCAGAAATACATTTTTAGGTGTTTGTGTTAGCTGTATTTTAAAGCAAAAATTTTACTGATTTTTTTTTTTTTTTTTTTTTCATTGAAATATAGAGGATTTTATGAAATCACGTTCTACTTTACTTGCCTCCCTTGAGGAGCGAATTTTTGTAAAATCGCTTCTTAGGGGGTGATTACACTATATGTTCTATAGTCTGACCCAGTTTCGTGTCAGTGGCTTGGTTCCAGTAGATTTTGCTGTGCGTTGATGAGTCAGTGGAAGTACTCATATATATATATATATATATATATATATATATATATATATATATATATAGGATTTGAAAATTCAGCTTACATGCCTAAAAACCATATTTACCTTTCTTGCTACTGGGAAAACAGTTCAGCAAAAATGTAACATTTTTTCTGATATTTTTTATTCTCAGAATAAATATTTACATAATTTTTATATACATACCTAAACTAGTTCCATGCTGAAAAAAATAAGTATACTATTTAATTACGAGTGGTTTATTTTTTTTAAATGAGAATGTGAAATATTCTTATTTTTACACAACAAATCACATTGTTGAAAAAACCATGATAATCTAAATCTTACAGTAATACCTAAATAATTATAAAAAGGGAACAATGGTAATAAATTACCAAGCATATTGAAAAAGAAAAGTATTATTTAACTGTGATTTAGTTGATACAAATTTAAAATATATTTTATAACAAAAAGAAAAAAAGCTCTGAAAAACCTTGGTTCAAATATAGTGCAACTAAGCAACTCTCGTCAAGATCTTTATTTACGCAATTGCGACAGCCTCTTTAATTCATCGCCAAAATGACAACGAAAGTTTAAATGTCGCCGGGGGGGGGGGGGAGTCTTACGAGGTCTGTCCAATAAATACGCGAACTAAGGCCATAAAAAGTTTATTTTGCAAAATTTAGTCTACATCGATTTTGTCCCCTTCAAAATACTCTCCATTCTTTGCTATGCACTTATTCCATCTTCTTTTCCATTGTTCAAAGCACTCTTGGAAGTCCTCGGCAGTCAGGCCTTTTAGTTTTCTCGTCGATTCTTGCTTTATCGTGTCTACATCTTCCCAGTGATGTCCCCTCATCACATTTTTGCATTTTGGGAATAAAAAAAAATAGCATGGGGAGAGATTTGGCGAATAAGGAGGATGATCAAGGATGGTGATTGAATTTTTTGCCAGAAACTGGCGAACAATCAATGCTGAATGCACAGGTGTATTGTCATGGTGAAGGATCCATCCATCGCCTTGAGTCAAATTTCGTCGCACACAACGCACGCGATCTCTCAAACGCTTGAGAACTGTAAGAAAAATAATTTATTATTTTCGTCAATTTCCATAATTTCCATTTTCGACACACAGTAAAAACAAGGACAACAGAAACTAACACAACTGGCACAATACGCACAGCTTGAAGATCCGCTATGCACTGATGATTCATTGGGTCTCAGGCAACTATTAGTACCGCTAGTGAGCGAGGCTATAGTCCACGTCATGGCCGATAGATGGCACCAGTTCGCGTATTTATTGGCTAGATCTCGCATACTGAAGCTGTACTGAAACATTTTTAAGAAACGAATATAGTAACCGCTCCTAAGGAACGAAACTATTACTGCATGCTTTTAAATGGAAAAATAGATGAAAAAAAAAAAAAGTCCTGTCGTACTAAATCCGTTTCGTATAGAATTTTACAGAAAAAAAGGCTGTTGGATCAGCATTGTGCGGGCGTAAAAGCAGCTGCTAAGGGCAGAGGGAATCCAAATCGAAACTAATTTCAATGTTGTTTTTCTTTTTCCATATGTGTGATTTTAATACTGATTTACTGATATAGAACTTTATGATCATTTAAATATAATGATCTGCGAATAACGAAACGGGTTAAGCCTACTAAAACCACAGCAACGCGTGGCTGGGTTCAGTTAGATTTTTAAAAAAATGTCTAATTTTAACCCAAAATAAAAAACCTCCAATTTTAAAAATTCATATTAGAAAATTAAATAATAGAATTGTTTAGCTACTGTTTTTTCCGGTAGTTAAATGAAAACTTAATGCAATACTTTGACTTCCTAAATAATATTCAAAAACAATACCCCTCCCCCACCCCATACCCACAAAAAAAAAAAAAAAATCCCACTATTTAATGCAGTTTTATTCGAATAAATATTTGTGATGGAGAATGGCCGCTCTGGTAGGCATATGAAAAGCGTTGATGACAGTCACCTGATTGTTGGTTTGTACTTTTATTATAATGATTTTAAAGGCAAAAATGAAGAACACCAAGAAACAGAAATAAAGGCTTGTCTCAAATTACCGAATATGTGGAAGGTACTTAAGTATTATTTTTACATAAATCTCTAATTTTCATCTGAAATTAAGAACCTTTAATTATAAAAATTAATTTTTTTAAATTAAATCATAGAATTGTTTTCCTTGAACTTATGAGCTAACTAAAGAACGTTCTTATCCTTTTCCAACCCAGGCCGTACGATCGTGCGGGTTAGACATCCACTTACATTTTTGCATCTGGAACAATCGTATGTAAAAAAATCAGGAAATGAACGATCGAGTAAATTAGCAGAAAGTGTAAAGTACAATCAACAAATGTCGGTTATAGTCCATATTTTTTTTTCAGTTTGCAAAAACAGAAGAATGTAAAGTTTTAAGGTAAAAATGTTTCGGTCGGAAAGGGTTAAGAGAAACTAATTCGATTTACCTGTATTTAATGTATCCTTGTCGTCCCTCAAAGGCTACTTTGTGACTCAGAAGTGACCTAGTTAACCAAGTATTTAAGCATTTGGAAATTTCTTCAACATCTAAAGATTTTCTCTTCGTTTCTCTTGTTTGCATTTAAGTTCTTTGGTCGCGAACTTGTCTGAAATTATGAGCATTGCATACCACGCGATGAGTCAAAATTGATTGTAAGTCCGTAAAATTATAGGAAAATAAATAGTCAAATTACTCTAATATAACTAGTTATAAAGTAGTATGTTTTGAGGGAGGTTTTGGGGGCCCCCTTGGGTCGGGGGCCCTCGGCAATCGCCGACCAGCCGACCTGGCCAGTCCGGGCCTGGTAATCAATTACGTGATTACATTAGATTATGTATGAAACTTAAAATGAATGTAATTAAACTACAATGTAAACCTGCCAAAAGTATTATCATTATTTTTAAAATTATTGAGAGCTTAGAAATGATATAAATTTAGAATGAATACCTAGCAGATATTGTAAAAATATTTTGAAAAATGACTGTTTGTGTTGTTATTTCAAATTTATTGCAATTAAATTCTTTGCAAAGTTATATTAGTAGCATTATTTTCGATGATTAGCTTAAATTTTTAGCTACTAAATGTTAAAATAATTATTATATCAATATTAAGTTTTATTCATTTATGTTTCCAAATAAATGGTGAAATTTTTTAATTAAAGTTGGAACGTAAACATGATATATTATTCAACCACATTAATGATCACATGAACATAGATGCCAACATTTTAATTTATTTCGGAGTATTTTTAGCCCCGCA
Source organism: Salticus scenicus (assembly GCA_963930645.1). Taxonomy (NCBI): domain Eukaryota; kingdom Metazoa; phylum Arthropoda; class Arachnida; order Araneae; family Salticidae; genus Salticus; species Salticus scenicus. The sequence continues at coordinate 318,510,608 of OZ005653.1, read as the reverse complement.
TTTATTTCATACCACTTATTTTTTAAAAGTAATATTTTCTTATTTTATCGAAGATGTAAATTACAGTAATTTTTTTTATAAATAAAGTGGTGTGAAATTAAGGCGGGGCTAAAAATACTCCGGAATAGATCAAAATGTTGGCATCTATGCATGAAACAGAACTCGAAGTCTCCGCCCTTTGTTCAGGGCATTTTCAGGAATGAGAAATTTTCGCCTTATTTGTTACCACCACAGTTTTTAAACAATAATCTCCATACTATTTAATCGCGACACAATGTTATAAATATACGTTAAAAATATCTGTATGAAACTAGTGGAAGCAAGAAAGGCAGAAATTTCTCATCTCTGAAAGTATCCTGAAAACGGGCGGAGACTACAAATTTTAATAAAAGGCTTTTACTAAAAATTGAATAATGGTAAAATTTATAAAAATAAATTCATAAAATAGTATATAGAAAAAAGTTTATCCTTTCTACAAATAAGAAAAACAAAATCTTCTGTTTTTAAAAAGTGAAATTTTATGATTTCTAAATCTACCATAGAAATACTATAAAAAGTTTTTATTGATTACATGTTTTAAATATTACACAGAGTCCAACGCGTTGTTTAAATTCTGAACACTTTTCTCGGTTACCATTTAGGATTAACCGAATAATGTAACGCGTAATGTTTCAGCCCGTATGCATGTCTGGCATCATAATATGTTTTATAGACTTAGATAACATTGATTTTTAACTGTAAAAATAAATGAATGAGGAAATTTTTGAGTTTTGAAATACATATAGGATATTTAAAAAAAAAAAAGATAAACAAAATTTATTATTTTATTTAAAATTATTTATTTGTTTTATTTATTTATTTATTATTATTATTTTTAATGTAAATTGCTTTTTCATATATAACACTGCCCGACATGAAAAATTTCCCCAGAACGCTATCTGCAAATTCTTATGTAAAATGACCTCCTGATTCCTAATATGACGCCTATTTTGCCCTATCACCCACCGTCTTTTAGGAATGCCCTCCATCCCCATTTTTATCATTTTTCGATGATTTTATGGTTATAAATTTGATTTTTAGGAAGGGGGAGGATTAACCGTTAAATATTTTCGGAGGGGCTGCCGAGTTCATACTTACCAACCCTCTCGTTATGAAGCGTACAATCTTTAGGCTCCGCCTTCTTTTTCACTCCGGTCACATTTTAGAATATTTTTATTTTTATTTAATCGTAACAACATTTGAAGAGACCACTCTAAAAATAAATTTTCCACACCACTCTAAAAATAAAGTGGTGGGGAAAAGAGGGCGTTTTTTTAAGAGGCGTTAACAATTTACGCTTATTAATGAGATGGTTGGCAAGTATGACAGTTTGAAAATTCTAAAACATGGACATTTGCGACAAGGACAAAATGTTGGGGGGGAAATTGCTATTGAAATTATACATTACATATTTGCACTGATAAATATAAAGGATTTAAGTCCAAAAATGTCGATTTTGAGTTAAGTACATAGCCAGACTCAGAAAAAAAATTCTCTATAGATTGGTATAAAGGATTTAAATCCATGTCATTTAGTCTTTGAGAAAATCCATTGGTAAAAAAAGATTCAAGTCAGAAATTTAGCATTAGTCTTTAGTATAAAATATTTAATTCAATTTTTTCCCTTTATTAAATGAAGATTGACAATCACTGAATTATAAAGGGTATAAATCAACCTAATCCCTTTTCCCTAATCGATTCTTCTGATTAGTTTTTAGTTAGTTTAACTTTATTTTTCGTCTCCTGAAAAATCAAGAATATGGACTTAAATCCTTTATACTTATCGGTACAGATATCATCTTATATTTTTTTGTTATTAATGTTATTTTTTAAACTTTATATATTTTTATTTTTAGGTGTTAAATTAATTATTTTTCTCTCTCCAAATCAAATTCATGGTCACCAAACATTGCTAAAAATTGAGGTAGGGAGTAGTATCCCTTAGAAACGGTGGGTGATTGGGGAAAATGAGAGTCCTATTCAGATTCAGGAGGTCATTTTACATAAGAATCAGCTGCAATGTTTCCATGTTATATGATTGTTACGTTTCTGAAACATTTTGTGCTGTTAGGGAGTGGGGAGTGGTATAAGGGATCGAATTTTTTTTTTTTTTTTTTTCAACGCAGTGATTAATGCATTAGTTCTAGTTAGTGTACTAGTTAGTTACTATGCATTCGCTAAAATGCACGGATAACACGAACAGGGATGAAACACTGGTGTAGAACTCATACCGGTATTTGTTTAAGAAATTTCTTTACCTTTAGTACCGTTGAATTAAGAAACGAAAATTTTCTTTCATTAAGAGTGGTAACATGATACGGCAAAGTTTAAAGTGGATGAAAACATATTCAATGAAGTAAAATGATACTTATATTACTTATTTAAATGTAGTCAGTTAAAAATGCAGTACAGTACATACATATATAAACCATAAAATACAGTGATGAATAATAAAATTTGTCAAAGTTACTGTGGGGAAGATATATCCCACAATATCTTTTATAAAGGTTTCCAGTTAATATTATTTTATTTGAAGATAAAACCCGCAATATTTTTCATAAATGTTTTCAGTTAAGCCTTTTTTATTTATTAACCCACAATACCCTCTTAATAGATAAAGTGGTAAATAATAATTTAGCCTCCTGTAATATAAATCCCATACAATGTTTTAAATTATTGGGTTGTTCGAATAATAATATCGGTTTTTTTTCAAGTTTTTCAAAGTGAATTTATTTATATTAACAACAAACATTAATCAATGATATATTGACCATTTTGTTGGATGACCTTTCGCCATCATTCGGTAAGTTGAAAAATTCCACGTTCGAAGAAGCCTTGGTTTTTAGAAGCGAAGGTTTTAAAAAACGACATTATTTATCGAACAGCCCCCCCCCCCCCCCCCAAAAAAAAAAAAAAAAAAAAAAAAATATATATAGCTCTTCATGAAAGAAACCGGATGGCCACTTATCTCAGCCCGAGAAAAAAAAAAAAAAAATCGGATTACAACAGATTGGGTCCTATGCAAATTTTTACATATAATCTAAGCCCCTGCGTTTCCTATCCAATCAAGAACGGGCATAAATAAACAGTTCACCAATAAGAAAAAATGCACTCCCCTGCGAAAGAAAAAAAGAAGAAAAAGAGATAACTGTATGGCTTCGATATTCCGATGACAGTGAGGACCAGTGGATGGCAGTCGCTTGGAGAGAAAACGGCGGAAAGATGTGGAGGCTTCGTTGCCGATTCTAGTGAGAAAAACCAGTGATCTCCAACCTCGAGCTCCTCCTCATCCCCGTCGCTCGATAGATTCTGCTCGAAGGTCCCAATCAAGGCTGGCTGCGTGATTCCCCATCAAAATTAAGAAAGATGAAGTCATTCATAATCGACCGCACTAGCATTCTCAAGTGAGATTGTTTCGCATTTTTTTTTTTTTTTTTCTAAGTGGCCATTCCCCCCTTTTCAGTAAGGTGAAATAAATAAATTATTAAAAGGAAAAGAGCCCTGGCATTCGTAAGATAATAAATAGGTTCAAGAAAAAAAGAAATTTGGATTGATAACAGAATACTGTAAATAAATAAGATTAAAATAGACGAGGCATGTTATTAATTTCATTAATTTTGATTAATTAATTAATTAATTTTTATTTTAGGTTATTATTATAGAAAGCATAACCTGTAATTCAACTTAAGTCTGTTGGCCGCTGGTATTGTGATCGTCATTTGATGATATTCTAATAGGAGAAAGAGAATTCATGCATAAATATATAGATTGCAGTCAGAGTGTTGATATCTGATATTACTAAATTTTTTTTAATTAAAAGAAAGATCTATATTGTAACTGGAAGGAAGATTAAAATAGGTTTATTGTGAAACGCAATAGATCACGCCTTAATAATAGGAATATTATTAATTATACTCTTAACCGATTTACTTTAATTTCAAAATTCACCGCATCTCTATCCTTATAAAGGTATAATGTTAGTTTCTACAAATTTAATAAAAAGCACCACAAAACTGGCGTTGTAAAAAATATTACTTACAAACGTTGAATAAACACCATAAAATGCAATAAACTCGCAACAATTGTTTCGGGTCGAAAAAACACACGACACTTCATCAGGCGAATAAAGTAAGCACGAGTGCTGCAGTCAAGCGTTACCTATGCTATTTGTCAAAGACCACGCCTTCTTCGGGGAGTGGCCTTTTCGGAACAATCTCTGTCAATCCGAAACTCGGTTACATATATATACATACTTGCCAACCATCTCATTAATAACCGTACAATTGTTAACGCCTCCTGAAAAAACGCCCCTTTTCTGACACCACTGTATTTTTAGAGTAATTCTCTTTAAATGTTGTTACGATTAAATAAGACTAAAATTACTCTAAAAAATTATTGCTGTGAAAAAAAAAGGCGGGTACTAAAAACTGTACGGTTCATAATGAGATTGGTTGTCAAATATGTATATATATATTGCCTTTTTTTTTTTACTGCTACAGCGCTTGTAACTCATCCTTAAATCTAGATAATTTAACACAATTATTGTCACTTTGTCGCATTCTTTCTGCTCTTTTATAAAAGAATAAGTAATATTAAAATAAATTTGTATCCTAAGAATCGATTTCTGTAATATACAAGTTTTTTTTTTTTTTTTTTTTTTTTAAATAAAGAGGCTATGTTTTTTGGTCTGAATCTACTGATAAAAAAGTTTTCATGGACGTAACCAGATGTGAAAAGTTGTTACTGTCTATGTGCTTTCATACCAAAAACGATATCTTCTTGAAAAAACAAAAAATACGCATACCTGAAAAAAATGAAAAGAAAAGAAAATAGTTTTTTTTTTAATGATGACTCAATGTTTAAATAATAAAGTTGCAAAATTCCAATACAGTATAAAAAATATACAAAATATCAGAACACACCAGTAAAATTTTACGAGAAAGATATGATGTTATTTCAAAGTCATTTATAATAACTAAAAATTGTAGTGAATAAGTTATGAAAGAGGATGAACTGATGAAAGTAGATCTCCTCTAAGTCGTTAAACGAATCTGCTGCTTTGGTTTCTTGTTTACGAGTCGTCAGTGGAGGCCTTCCTGTTATCACCAAAAAAATTTTTGGGCTCCGGATTTTGTTTTCTGTTTGTCTCGCGATAGCGGAAGCAAAAATTACGTTACGGACTTTAGATTTGGTACACAAGTTCATGAGCCCCACGGAATTGGCAAAATAGTTTTGGGTGTGTATTACATTTGTAGTTCGTAGACACGCCAAAATTTTTCATTTCTTTATGGCCTAAGGGTACAATTTGTATATACCACAATAGCGGCCACAAAAATTCCAATTGATTTACAAATTGACACACACGTTCAAGTTCTATATAGAAATAGCTGTAGAATTCTTTATGTCCATGGATTGTGTACAGGGACAAGAGGCATAACAGGTGAATTTCGTTTAAATGCATTTTAACATCACTACTTTGCATAAAAAAACAAAAAGCGTACATTACTGAGATGCTTAAACTTATGTTTTCTGTAGAAAATATGTGCTCTTAGGCTTCATAATTAATGTGCAGGACCTTACAAAAGTGTTCTGACAATGTCACTTAATCATCCAAATTATGTGAAGCACCGAACAATTATTCATGAAAAACGTAGAATAAGCTGAATAGTTTTTACCGGTGTATGCAATGTTTATGGTTCGTTTACGGAGACAAACAAAAGAATTTCGTGACATTAGAGCCTATGGACAAATTTTTATTTAAGCGCACTTTAATGAGTTTATGCTGCATTGAACATAATAGAAATAGCATACATTATAAACATGCTTAAAAGCATGTTTACTCTAAAAAATGGATATGTATAGACTAAATAATTTACTTACGGTATCACACAAAAACATTCCGATGACGTACTGTAATCCTCCAAATGATGTCAAATTAGATTGAAATATTAATGAGTTGTAAATAATAAGTGCATTCTTTTTTTAGTGTATATAATTACTATGGCTCCTTTTCTGGAATACATAAAAGAATTTCGTACTATTATAGTCTATAGTCGGTATTTCTTAAAAGTGTATTTTAACATGGTTACACTCCATTAAATATAATGAAATTTGATTAGAATTTCAAAAGAATGGTTTTCAGTGGATAGAATTGGTAATTCATTTACAGGGTTACACAAAATAATTCCGATACGTTATATATTCATTTTGCATGAAATTTGGTACAAGTATTTATGAATTACAGGGAAGTAATACAAGACAATCAGTTATCAGGAATACATATATATATACATATAGTTACGGAAAGGTAGATACAGTGGGGGGTTGAGAGAGGCAGCAGCCCCTCTCAGAAACGTTTCTGTTTATGTAGGAAGTGAATCGAATCAATGTATATAGGTTACCGTAAAAGCTCGAAATCCGTAAAAGTGCAGATTACCTAGGAAATCTGCAGATTAACTAAAATGATCCGTTAATCTGCAGAATCAAGAGTTTTCCGCATTTTAACTAGGTAATCTGCACATTAGCGGCTTCTGTATCGTTAAAGTTCAAAAGTTTGTTTGTTTCATTTCCTTTCCCCTCTGAACCTTTCCTTACCCTCCACTTTTAGTTTACTTTCGCTCCTCTTATTTACTTTCCCAACTCCTTCCCCCCCTCCCTCGACTTTTCGTTTCGCTACCGTCTGGTCGCCGCTGATATCTTTTATGTTTTATTTCCATTTCTCATAATTTGCGTCGTCTGCCTGTGCGAAGCATAGTTAATTCTGTTATCAAATTATATTTCTGACTTTTAGCAGCTCGTGAATTTCCGTTGTGATTTTTTTTTTTTTTTTTTTTTTTTTTAAGCAGAAAATTTAGCTCCAAGCATGCAAGCAAACACGAACCTCTTAGTAAAACAGAGGATGAGTTTTATAAACTTGGTACTAAAACAGGTAGCTTAAAACAATTGTGTGCTAGATCTGAGTTCAGTGTTTGCAAAGAGAGATTTTTAAAGAAAGATGTCTCTGCTATAGAAATATCTTAACGTCAAAGAGCAATGGAACAATCCCTTGGTACCAGCCAGGGTTTAAAAAAATATGATTGCAAATCTATATGTACCACGAATAGGTGTGCTTATTGCAAAAACCAACTGCTGCGCAATTCAAAGTGCCACCAAGGTTTAGATTGCACTAACAAGTAAGGAGAATTTTATTACATGTTTCGCAAATTTATTTTCTTAATTGTAATAATACGTTAAACAGTTGGATTCTTTGTAATATAGTTTTTCTATTGATTGATGATTGATCTACTAATTCGTTGTTTGTTTGGTTGTGTTAACGTGATTCTTCAGGTATCGAAAAATAAATAAATAATATTATCTCAATTTCCTTAATTGCAATAATATTTTAAGCTATTTGATTTTTTCTATAGTAGTTTTTCAATTGATTGATTCTATCAACTAATAATTTGATTGTTCGATTGTATTAACTTGATCCTTTAGATATCAAAAAATAAATAAATAAAATTTAATTTGAGCGAACAGAAACGTTGCTGTTGATCTTATTTTATTTACCAATCATCAATTTTAGCTTTTATCAATCCACTACAGGATGAAAGCCTCTCCTGGATTATTCCAAACTGCCCTGTTTTCTACAATTCTTCTCCATTCTACCCTTTCAAACTTCACAATTTCATCGCTGCAACGACACAGTGGTCTCTTCCACTGTCTTTTCTTATTTCTTGGTATCCAAAATTGGACTTTGGTGGTCCATCTCTCATCATTTCTTATCGCAAGGTGCCCACCCCAGCTCCATTTTAACTTCTTGACTCTAGAATTAATATCAATAATTTTAGTTTTCTTCCTAATCGCGTTTCGCTTTTTGTGTCTTCGGGTGAATCCTAACATGCATCTCTCCATGCTTCTCTGGTTTGTTTGCAGTTTTTGTATAGCTTTACTCATACTTGCCAACATACTAATTAATATTTCGTAGTATTGCTAGCTCCGCCTTCTTTTTTTCCCACCAGTATCTTTTTAGAGTATTTTTCTTCTTATTTAATCGTAATTGCATTTAGAGAATATTCCTTTATGGAGAATAAAATATTACTTATTGGAGAATAAAAATTTATTGGTGTGAGAAAAGGGCGGGGACTAACAACACTACGGAATATTAATTAGGATGTTGGCAAGTATGGCTTTACATTTAATGTCCAAGTTTCTGAAGCATAAGTTAAAACAGGCAAAATGCGCTGATTAAAAAGTTTTCTTTTCAAACAAATTGGGAGATCGCTTTTGAATATAGTGCTATATCTTCTGAATTGCTCACCATGCAAGTTTATCTCGGTTGCTAATTTCTTCAATGGTGTTCTCGTTTATCGAAAGGACTTGTTCCAGAATAGTATAACTGCATACCGTTTCTAATACATCCATATCAACAGTGATCTTCAGTGTAGAAACACGGAATTTGTCGTAACATATATATCAAGAAATTAACTTAATATAATTTTTTATAATTCCATTTAATATAACTTATGTTTAATTAAATGTTATCGATTGAACAGATAAATAAATAGAATGCAAATACCATTGACATGTCTTATTTTTTATCTGAATATTACAAGCAACGTTAATCAAAATAATGACTGCAAAAATCATGATGTTTTCTTAGTTTTTGCCAATTCAAACAATAGAAGAGAGCACGTGAATTGAACTATTCATATTGTATGTACATAAAGTCAACATAATCTTTTAAAAGCAAAAAGCTGTAAAAGACGATCTGTTTAATAAGATATCAAAAAGCATTTATTTTAAAATATTTTTTTTTTTGGCTATTCCGAAATCATACTTGCCAACATTAATATTTCGTAATATTGTTAGCCTCTCCTTCTTTTTGACACCGGCATTAAAGTATTTTTCTTCTTATTTAATCGCACTTGCATTTGCAGACTATTACTCTAAAAATTTACTGGTGTGAAAAAAAGGGCGGAACTAACAACACTACGGAATATTAATTAGGATGTTGGCAAGTATGCGAAATGATAAAATTATTATACAATCTTAACGATAGATAAGATCTTAATTTAACTTTTTGATATAATTAACCTTCAAGTTTTAAAATAAATTGGACAATGAGATATATTAAAATGAAGTTTCCCCGAAGATAATGAATACCCTTATTGCTCGTATGTCCCTTCTGAGGGGACATTAAAAAATTGAGCCACGCCTTAAGTTGTTCCTCTGCAAATGAAATGTTATTTTTCTAAAACGTGTAACTATAGGCTACCTTTCGGCTACCGGAAAATTTTAACAGAAAGATTTATTTTTTTTTAATGATGAAGTAAAATAAAATAAATTATTACAATTTTTCGGTAGCCAATAGGTACTGAGTTGGAAACTATACGTGTGACGTTTTAAAGGAATGCCAAAAAAGGTGTCTTACGGAAACTATGCCGAGGGCAAAGAGTTAATTGTTTACATCAGCAATTTTGAACCTTTTCGTATACGCCCACCCCTCAAATGAAATTCATTGTGCAGCATTGAAAATATTCTGTTCATAAATGTATCATATCAAATAAATGCTTATTTTATTTTGTATCATGTCAGTATGCTTTTCCTTTTGTTTTCCCTTTTATAAATGAATCTCTTTTTTTGTCTTCGATATGCTCGTGAAACCCATCTTGTGCATTCACTTTCCCTAAGGTATACTTGCCACCCATCTCATTAATAATGGTAACATTATTACGCCCCTTTTCCCACACCATTTTCTTTTCTTTTCTTTTTTTTTTTTTGAGTAAATTTCTCCAAATGTAGTTACGATTGAATATGAATAAAATAATTCTATAAAAAAAGACTGGTTAATAATAATAATAATAATAATAATAATAATAATACAAAAAAAGACGGGTACTAAAAATGTTACTATTCATAATGGGCAGATATGCGTAAGGAGCCGCGCCCATTAATTTATCAGCGACATTGCTGTTTGTTTGTTTGTTCGTTTTATTTATTTATTTCAGCAATCACCTTATGTATATGTTAATAAGAATCAATAAATTTCTTATTTAAGTAAAAGAAATTCTAGTAAAAGAAATTTAAATAATAACACGATTTTATATAACTTTTATAAATAGTTTTGCTGCGTAGGGAATTTTGTAGGGGCGAAATATTTTGGCCTTGGAAATATAGGGTTTTTTCCTCCATGTTCTACGGAAAATTAAATTTTTATGAAGCAACCAGTGTTGCCAGATAGTTGACAGTCGATATCCCGAAACAAGCTTTCAAATTTCCCTAAATCAGGGGTTTTTAAGTAAAAATCCCCAACTCAATTACTACTAAAAAAAAAAGTTTTAAAATATTTAAGAGATTTAAGCTAAAATTTCTTTTCCCAAATAAAGTTCATTTTTGAAAACAATCCCCATACGCAAAGATAACTTTTATAGAGGAACACATTAGTTATCGGAAAATTTTAAATCTGCGTAAAATATTTTCATGAGTTCTTCCTAGATTATACGTGAGGATGTGTTGTTATCGACTCTGATCAGTTGTCAGTTGTACTTAAAAAAAATAAATTTCGTATGTGTTTAACACTGGTTTTTGTTGACTTGTGTATCATATAGAAAACAAGATAAGGGAAAGCACTAACAAATTAAGTTAATGCAGTCGAGCCTTGCTAACGTGAATCTCAAGGGGAACAACAACAACAAAAAAAAAATGTTCATGTTATCAGTGGTTTATGCTATAAGTAAAAAATCTTCATATAACTACACTAATCTTCATTTGGACGGGGATTACGGAAACAGTTCACGTTAAAAGTAATTCACGTTAAGCGTATTCAAGTTAACGAGGTTCGACTGTAAGCCATGTAATTATTTGAAAGATTAGTTAACCAAAGCAATTTACTATTTTATTTATTTATTTATTTCAGCAATCGTTTTATGTGTACGCTAAAAATCAATCAATTTCTTGTTCACATAAAAGAAATCAATATAATAATACGATTTTAGTATATAATTTTTGCAAATACTAGTTTTGTTGCGTAGGGAATTTTCTAGGTACGAAATATTTTGGCGTTGGAAATGTAGTGTTTTATTCTCCATTTTGAAGGGACAATTTAAATTTTCATCTGGCAACATTGACGCTAATGGAAATACGAGTCGCGTGATTTACAAAGTGGTTATCGTGAAGAACTACTGTGACTAATAAAACTACTCATGCTTTAATAAAGCTTTGTTACTCACACGGTGCGCCATATTTAACTTAAAATTTAAGTTAATTGGAGCTTGAATGAATTCGCATTTTTAATCTGAATGGAAAGAAGTAATGTATTTTTAAAACATTCTTTTTTCAGACATTTTACTGGATATTAAGATAAGTAATATATGTAAAAGACATTTTATTTCTAAAACTATTCATTGATTACTTTTTGCAGGTTAATTAATGAATAAAATTTGCTTTTCTTCAAATTTTTTGTCTATTACGAAGCTATAGAAACCCACGAAATTTTTTAATTAGACTGTTTGATATATTATGAGACTGAAAAAACATAAATACCAAGTTTCCCAATTTCGGCGGAAGACTTCACATAAGAAATTTTCTACAGCAATATTTACAATATTTAATCGTAAAAATAAAATAAGTCATATTTCTACAAAAAAATATTTTTGTAAAATCTAATTTAAAATTTAGAAATGCTGGCAAGTACGGAACAAGTTAGTAGGTATTATATTTTACTTTCTAAATGTTATTTTATTATTTTTTAGTTATTGATTTCATTTTAACGCGTTTTTAAACTCATTTTGTTTCAATGATAAAATTCTTGTGAAATAATCTTCGTTTGATCAATTTAATGTTAAGCTACATTCAATTCATATATATATATATATATACAGGGTTATTCCTTATGCTGCCAAAAAACTCAGGAAGGTAACATAAGTGCTCATATAAAGCATAAAAACATACATACAACAACTGTTCCCAATCTCTAACCCTTTCAGATTATTACAAATAGTATGAAAAAGTTAAAAATCTCATTTCTGGAGTTTTTATACATGCTACATAAAAAAAAAAAAAAAAAAAAAAAAAAAAAAACAAGAACAAGAACGTATTTAGAAAGAGCAGAAAAAAAATTACAAAATGACATTAATTGGGTTAAAATGTCTGTAATACAATTTTATATAACTTCTATAAATAGGTTTGTTGTACAGAGAATTTTGTGGGACGAAATATTTTGGTGTTGGGAATGTAGAGTTTTTATCTTCATATTGTAAGGACAATTTACATTTTTATCTGACAATACTGACCCTATTGGAACTTCGAGTCGGGTGGTTTAGTATGTGATTACGCGCAGAATTCGTAGTCTCCGCCCATTTTTCAAGACAGTCTCAGGGATGAGAAATTTTCAAATTTATTGTCACCACTATTTTTATACATTAAAAATCTATCCTGTATGATCATGCCACATTACTCTAAATACATCAGAACTATTTCTGCATGAAATTAGTGGTGGCAAGAAAGTCTGAAATGTCTTATCTTGGAGAGTATCCTGAAAAAAGGGCGGAGAGTACGAACCTTGGATTACGGTGAAGGAAAACTGTGAATAATACTACTCATGCTTTAACAAAGCTTAGTTACTCGCACAGTGCACCATACTTAAATTAAAATATAATCGCAGCTTGAATGATCTAATCCATTTTTAATCTAAATGGGAAAAAATCCTGCATTTTTAAAACGTTCTTCTTTCACCCATTTTTCTGCATATTAAAATATGTAATGTGTAAGGACATTTTATTTTTAAAACCTATTCCTTGATTACTTCTTACAGATTAATCAATTAATAAAACTTGCTTTTCTTCAAGTTTTTATCTATTATGAATCAATCCTATTATGAGACTGGAAGGAAATAAATAACAAGTTTCCCGATTTCGGCGGAAGATTTCATACAAGAAGCAATTTTACAGTATTTAATCGTAGAAATAAACTAGGTCACATTTCTACTTAAAAATATGGGTGAAAAATCCAACTTAAAATTTAGGAATGTTGGCAAGGGCAAAAAGGTTAGTGTATATTATTTTCCATTTCAAAATGGTATTTTATTATCTTTTAATTACAGATTTCATTTAAACGCGATTTTAAACACACTTTAAATCACTAATAAAATTTTATTGAAATAATCTTCGTTTGATCGATTTAATATTAAGCTAAATACATATATATATTGGGGAATTTCTTATGCTACCAAAAATCTCAGAAAAGTAACAGAAGTTCTCATATGAAGCGTAAATACCTATAACAGCCGTTCCAAATCTCAAATCCTTTTCAAATTATTACAAATAATATGAGAAAGATAAAAATTTCTTAAAAAAAAAAAAAAAAAAAAAAAAAAAAAAAGTCCATCATTTTTTAAGTGTTTATATATGTTACACAAATAATCTGGTGTGTCACTCACACGACTTTCTCTTACCCTGAAATTTAATACTATAAATACAGGTTGGAGATTAAGAGGTAAGATAACGATGTTATGTAAACCTATGTTAAACAATTCAAATTAGGCTTCGGGAGAGTTTTATATGATAATTAGTTCTGTGTGAGGGGGGGGGGGGGGGAGGCTACCGCCCTCCTCAACCCTCCATTTCATTAATGCAGCTACATTTATATAGAATTTAAATTGGTTATTAAAAAATAATTTATTAAAATTATTATTTAAAAAAATTATCTTTTATGATAATGTAGACGATTTCCATATTAGAGAAGTAGTATAACACTAAATATACAAAAAAAGTCCATTTTATTCTCAATAAAAAAAAAAAAAAAAAAAAAAAAAATCTAAGTTGATTTTCGTTAAAAGTAAAAAAAAAAAATCGATAACTTTGTTTTAAATTATCGATAGTTCAACCATTCGTTTTAAAAGTATTGGCGAGTTTTTTTGAAAGACACCCATCATGAAAATTTACTCCCCTCGAGGGGGGACTTCCCCCCCAGGAGGGATTCGAGGCTCCTAGATACACAATTTTTTTTTTCCTAGTTGACTATCTCTATTACAAAAAATATGTATTCGTTTCATTTGGTTTAGTGCAGTCTATAGACGTTAAACTCTACTTACCTGCAATTTCCCCCATAGACGTAATGTATTAGAATTCTCTTGATTGTCCCTGTACACGAACCATTTGCTTTATCTTAACGAAAAGCTTACTGTTGCATCCCTATATAATACACATATAGAATACCAAGTTTGGAATGTCTGCTACTATTTGTTCTTGAGATATGCTGATAACAGACAGACACACACACAGACCAACCGCTAAAAACATGATTTTCGTATTCAAGAGACCTCAAAACGTGTAAATATAACAACTTTCGAAAATCTGACCACTTTCAATCACTTTCGAAAATTTGACCCCAAAACAATACTTTCTCTACCTTATGGGTGAGAAAGTAAAAACTAGATTATATTTAGAAAGAGCAGTAAAAGAACTACAATATGACATTAATTATCTTAGAATATATAGATTTAGCGACTGTTACAATCTTTGAAACCACAAAGAAAATACAAAGTAAAATATACGCAGAAATTTTTAATTAACGACTTCGCAAAAACTGTTCAAGGTATAATTAATAAAATGTAGGAAAGAATAGCTAATTCTTTTCGAGTAAGCGTACAACGAATTGTATTGGTTGACAAGCACAGAAGTAATTTAGCTGTTGGTTTTTAAACAACATTCAGAGCTGCCAAGCTAATCCAGCAAATTGTTAGTACTTCCCCTTTTTCTACACCACTTAATTTTTAATGCAATTCTCTTCAAATGTATCTACAATGAATTAAGAAGAAAAATACTCTAAAAATTAGGTGGTGTAGAAAAGGGCAGGTACTAATTTGCCGGATTAGGTTGGCAGCTCTGACCATTCTTTTTCAAGATTTCAAAAAGTGAGACTCAGCCCATCGCGTTTTTAAGTACCCCTTACCAACTGCACTCAGTAATTCACTTTCGATCACACTTATATGCATTAATTTACAATGTATTTATTACATAGACAATAATTGCATGAGTTTTTGTATCAAAATATTACATACCTAAGTAATATTTCATAGTGTTGTTAATCCTGCCCTTTTCACATACTTGCCAACATCCTCATTAATATCACTGCTCGGCATGAAAGCTGCGCCTGACACCATTTAAGCATATTCTTATGTAAAATGACCTCCTGAATCCGAATATGACGCCCATTTTGCCCTATCAAACACCGTTTTTTAGGAATGGCCCTCAATTTTTATCGTTTTTCAGTGATTTTATGGCTATAAGTTTGATTTTTAGGAGGGGGAAAGGTAATTTTAACTGTTAAATAACCTCTGAGGGGCTACAGAGTTGGAAATTTCTAAAACATGGATATTTGCGACAAGGAACAAATTTTGGGGAGCATTTGCCACTGAAATTATGCATTACATACGTTATATTTTTTAAAATCTGTTATTAATGTTATATTTTAAATTAATTTTTTTTTTGTTTTTAGATGAAAAATTAATTATTTTTCACTATTCAATTCAAACTCATGGTCATAAAATTATCGAACAGGGAAAGAAATTCTTGGAGGGGGTGGTGTATCTAGAAAACGGTGGGTGACTGGGTAAAATGGGAGTCATATTCGGATTCAGGAGGTCATTTTACATAATAACCAAAAGAATGGTATCAGATGTCGATTTTTTTTTTTTTTTTCAAACCAGCGTATACCGTAGAGTCCCACCCTTTTTTTTCACACCAGTAAATTTTTAGAGTAAAATTCTTCAAAAGGAATTACGATTAAATAAGAAAAAAAATTCTGTAAAAAATACTGGTGTGATAAAGAAGGCGCAGCTAAAAATACTACGGAATATTAATTAGTATGCTGGCAAGTATGCATTTTTCTCACACCAGTAAATTAATAGAGCAATTTTCTCCAAATGCAATTACGGGTAATAAGAACAAAAATATTCTAAAAAAAAATATTCTAAAAAAAAACGACACTACGAAATATTAATTCGGATCATGATATGCATTCATTTGCATACTTGCCAACCATCTCATTGTGAACCGTACAATTTTTAGTACCCGCCTTCTTTTTCACACCAATAATTTTTTAGAGTAATTTTAGTCTTACTTAATCGTAACAACATTTGGAGAGAATAACTCTAAAAATATAGTGGTGTGAGAAAAGGAGCATTTTTACAGGGGGCGTTAACAATTTTACGGTCGTTAATGAGATGGTTGGCAAGTATGCATTTGTATTCTGATTTAAAAAACGTCAGTGCAAATGTATTGTAATTGAACGTGGGAGGAGTTCAATCCTCAAAATACCCCTATATGATGTGTTAATTTTCACAAAGCAATGCAAACAAATTAATTATCAAAACTAACATACATCATAGATGTAAACATTTTAATTTATTCTTGAGTATTTGTAGCCCCGCCTTTTTTCACATCCATAATTCGCACAGTCCTTGAATTTTATTCTACACCAATTTCTACACAAGTTTCTACATCAATAACATTATACAGCAAATATTAATATGACGAAAATGTTAAAACTTTAAAAGAAATTCGGATTCAGGAGGTCATTTTACATAATAATCAAAATATCAATATATCAAATCAATATATATATATATATATTTTTTTTCTGGAAGAGTTCTTGAAAAAAGGCGTGGCTCTACGAACCATGATATAATTTATTTTTTCAGGATCTTTTTTTCTTATTTTATCGAAGTTATACATTGGAGAAAAGTTTTCTATAAATAAAGTGGCTCACAATAAAGGCGGGGTTAAAAATACTCCTGAATAAGTGAAAAAACTTTTGGCATCTGTGATATAAGTACTCCATGCCTAGGATTAAAGTACATATCTATAACGAAGCTTTTTTTTTATTTTCAGTGCCTTATAAAATTAATCCTTTCGGTACTGTTTTTTACGTATTTTGAATGATAAACTACTGCATTGTTTAGTAACTATAATTTCTGTAATAATGTTTTTTTAATCAAAACACAAACGAATGCATACTTTAGTATTATGATTTAGGTAAACATATAATTAATTATTAAATAAATAAACTGTAAATTAATGCATATGAGTATCATCAAAATTGAATTACTGAACGGGTTTGTTAGCCGAGCTTCATAACGTGATTGGCAGAGGCTGAGTTTTTTAAAGCATGAAAGGTATAGCGTATAACAAACAAACAGCTAAATTTCTGCTGTATTATTTAACTGATATGTTTCATTGTAAGATTGTTTGAAAAGTACTGGAAGGGACCAGTTTTTGTTATAATTTATTAATTATACCTTGAAAGGTTTATTGGGAAATTTATTGGGCGTATATATGCACATTGCATTTTTTGCTGCTTCAGCTCTTGTAACACATTATTAAATCTAGATAGTTTAACGCAATTATTGTCATTTTGTGAGTTCTTTCTGCTCTTTTATGGTAGAATGAGTAATTAGAAAATAAATTTATATCCTAAGAATCAGTTTCTAACATATACAAGTCTTTTTTTTTTTTTTTTTTTTTTTTAAATAATGGTGCATTGTTTTTTTTTTTTTTTTTTTTTTTAATCTAGTGATAAAAAAGTTTTCATGGACGTAACCCCATGTGAAAAGTTATTGCTCTTTGGTATGCTCTTTCATACTAAAAACGATATTTCCTAGAAAAAAAAAAAATACATATATATATATATGCTTTTCTGGAAAAAAAAAATAGAAAAGAAAAGAAAAAGCAAAAAAAAGTAGCTTTTTTAATGATTCAATCATTTTACTATGTATAATAAAGGTTCAAAAATCCAAAGCACTTGAGAAATACAGTAAATATCAGATTACACCAGTGAAATTTTATTAAAAAGATATTATGTTATTTTGAAGCCGTGGAAGAGATTTAAAAATAATTGAAGACCTTACCTATTATTCCAAGAGGATGAGCTGTTAAATACAGCTGTCCTCTAATTGTCATAGTCTAAATTGTGTCTCTTCTGCGTTAGTTTATAGGAAAGGGATTTTTAGTGATATTTTGTTTTGAAGGAATATTTTAGTTAGTGAACATTGCGATAACACTAAAGCCTCATGCGACGCAAGTGTAAGTTTGCCTCATGACTATTACAATTATATTTTTTAACACTGCAAAACTAAATCGAGTATATGAACCAATAGATTAGTACTCTAAAAATTTAGTGGTATTGAAAAATGAAACTGTTTTATTTATTTGTCATCTGTGCCACTGCGTTGTACGAGACTTTACAGTATATAGAAGAAAACATATTTTAAAAGAAAAAATTTAAATGTTTTATAAGAACGTAATATAATTATCAGTTTATAAGGTAATTTAATAGCAATTGTTTAATGATTTTTATTGATCCTTAGTTCCGATTCCGCTTTCACCAATCGTTGTTCCTGCATAGATTAATCTGAATTTAAATACATTTGTATTACCTAACTTCAGAAACCCAGCTACAAGAAGAGAAGCCATAGCATTTTCTCACAAAAGGTTTCTTACAATAAGATCAGGTGTTAATAGGCAAATAACACAATAATGCATATTATTGAAAGTATCTCACTTAACTATAGGAAAGAAAGAATAGAGGTACTATGATTTTCTACACGTCGTCATTTCATTGTTAAGTTGTTAACTGTGACTCAGTATTACATTTTAATTTGAAATTTAGAAATCTAAATTTATAAGTTTCTAAATATGCAGCATAAATAAATTAAAACCATTTATTATATACTAGCCGCCTTAGGCGACCAGCTGGTTCGCGATCCTTGAAAAATCCGACTTTATGAAACTCCCGCTCGGTGGCGCATTTTAATTAATATCTCCGTAACTAATTAAAATTTTTAAATTCTTTTTTCACTATGTACTCGGGCAGGCTTCTAAGCACCCGAATGTCAAATATTGTAGTTCGGCGTTCAATAGGGGCTGAACGTATAGATGCTCAGACAGACAGACAGAGAGACAGACATATTCTTTTATTATTATGGACTAGCCGCCTTCGGCGACCAGCTGGTTCACGATCTTTGAAAAATCCGACTTTATGAAACTCCCGCTCGGTGGCGCATTTTAATTAATATCTCCGTAACTAATTAAAAATTTTAAATTCTTTTTTCACTATGTACTCGGGCAGGCTTCTAAGCACCCGTATGTCAAATATTGTAGTTCGGCGTTCAATAGGGGCTGAACGTAAAGATGCTCAGACAGACAGACAGAGAGACAGACATATTCTTTTATTATTATGGACTAGCCGCCTTCGGCGACCAGCTGGTTCGCGATCTTTGAAAAATCCGACTTTATGAAACTCCCGCTCGGTGGCGCCTGCGGCGCCTTTTTCCCGTTTCAGATCTTACAACAGCTTATTGACATATAGTGAAAATAGCTTTATTGAAAAATTTAATCGCTGTAAATTTCCGCTCGGTAGCGCCTGCGGCGCCCTCTTCCAGTTTCAACATCTGAAACAGCCTGTTCGATGACCATGTTAAGATCTTTCAAATTTCTGACTTTGTTAAATTCCCTCTCGGTGGCGCCTGCGGCGCCTTATCCCCGTTTTAGAACATACACTGTGGCGAACGTTTACTCGTCGCCATCCTTTAACTTGAAACTGAATACTGCTTACTTACTTAATTACTTAATGAAGTTATGAAATAACACAAAGTCAGATATGTAAAATAAATAATGAGCTTTTATTAAGAGCTTAAAATAAGAAAGGTGGGTGCTGGACTTTATATTTAATATCTTTATAATTTAAGATGGGCAGCCATGCTAACTACTTTAACCTTACATAACTAATCACCATAATTTTAACTACCACATTTAATTCCGTTCAACCTCGCGGCTCAGTAACTTTTCGATAACGGGAGGATTCCCTGACCACGCTATCTACTTGAATTACTTCTACTAACCTCTAGCCGCTAGCTTCTACTAACTCTCCTTTCAACTCACTCTCATCATAGTCTCTCCAACTGACTCTCTCCAACTGACTGACAACTAACCGACAACTAACCCCTTTCAAAAGCAATCTTCGTTCTTTTATACAATTCAGTTTCTAAAAATATTAGCATATTGTCAATTACGATTTTAGCTTAGGATCGGAACTAACTCTATCAAATCCTAAAACATCCGCATTCATGTGTTACTTGTGAAGTGCGAAATTTAATTGCAGCATTTCGCTAACCTCACAGCTCCCCCCGCAAAAAACAAATTTTTACGTAAAAACCCCAACGGGTTTTTACCCGTGAAAATTTTAGAGTAATATTATGCAAATAAAAATTTTAGCTGCAGTGACCGACTGCTAAATTGAACTGCATAAGACTGTAGAGAACAAAAGAGGGGGGAAACTTAAATTTAAACTAGACTGCCCAAGAATAACTATTGCTTTTAAAATATAATAAGGAAAAAAATTTAAGAGTACACGGCCAAAAACTGGACACTTACATATAATTTTAAGTAGTAAATTACTAGATGCCAAAGTCCAGCGTCCCCTTCTTATTTAAGCTCAATTAAAGTTCAATTGATTTTACAAATCTGACTCTGTCATTTCTTCATAGTTTAAGTATTTCATTTACAGCTGCAAGTCAATTTAAAGTTAAATAAGTAAGTTGGCAGCATTCAACCTTTAAGTTAAGTCAACCTTAAGTGAACTTCAAGTTCAAGCTAAATCAGCATGGAGAAGTTTAATTCTCCACACTGGCGCCCAACGTGGGGCCAGTGTGGAGAATTAAACTTCTCCATGCTGATTTAGCTTGAACTTGAAGTTCACTTAAGGTTGACTTAACTTAAAGGTTGAATGCTGCCAACTTACTTATTTAACTTTAAATTGACTTGCAGCTGTAAATGAAATACTTAAACTATGAAGAAATGACAGAGTCAGATTTGTAAAATCAATTGAACTTTAATTGAGCTTAAATAAGAAGGGGACGCTGGACTTTGGCATCTAGTAATTTACTACTTAAAATGGGCAGCCCTCTTAAATACTTTGATATTAATAAATAACCCCATACTTTCCTTTACTTTCCTTTACTTAATTACTCGCAAAAGATCTCAACTACCCTTATTTAAATTAGCTTCTAACGCCGAGTAATCTTTCGATTAGCAGGAGGATTCCCTGGCACTGCTATCTACTTGACTTACATCTAACTATATCCTAAACCGCTAACAGCTAGCTCCATCAACTCTCACTCCGACTAACTTTAACTCCTCTCCAACTCACTCACCTGACCAACTCCTCTCAAAAGCAATCTTCGTTCTTTTATACAATTCAGTTTCTAAAAATATTAGCATATTGTCAATTACGATTTTAGCTTAGGATCGGAACTAACTCTATCAAATCCTAAAACATCCGCATTCATGTGTTACTTGTGAAGTGCGAAATTTAATTGCAGCATTTCGCTAACCTCACAACACCTTCCTCGCTCATTAGAATTAAAAATATTACAGCACCATCTGGCGGTACAAATTTCTGTAATCTACCCCAGCAAAACCTCAGATGACGGCCAGCATGAGGCCAAGTGCTGGTTGCCAGCAGTAGCTGCAGCTGGCCCGTCGGTGGCAAAAGTTAACGTTGCCGCAGGGAATATGTTACGCCGGCCGTCAGTAGGCCATATTCAATCGATCCACTGTTGGCAGCCTGCAGTAAGTTAAAAATAAGTTAGTGGGCCAGTGAATGGATCGCTGCTGGCAGCTAGCAGTATGATGAAAATAGGTAATGGGCCACTGTTGGTAACCGACATTAGGTTGGAAATTGTTAGTGGGCCAGTGTTGGGCTACCTGATGGCAAACATAATTTTTTCTATGTTATTGCTGGAAGCCTGCAGTGGGCCAGTTGTGGCAAACATAAAAAATTATATTACTGCCGGCAGTCTTCATTGGTCCTTTATATTTCCCATTAAAGGCCCGCTTCACTCATCGTCGCCGGAAGCCGAAGCCAATGTTATTCTATGGGAAATTTTCTTTACAAATAACTTATTAACTAATACATATTTTTAAATTCTGTTTTCATATTTTGAAAATTCCCAACTGTTAAATTGACGGACCTTTTTTAAAAAAAATATTTTTTTATTTTTTTATATTTTATTTTGAAGCTGCAAAATACGAATTTTCAATGTGTGAAATTTTTCATTTTGCAAATTCAAAATAAAATATTAAAAATTAAAAAAATACATTTTAAAAAGGTCCGTCAATTTAACAGTTGGGAATTTTCTGAATGTGAAATCAGAATTTAAAAATATGTATTAGTTAATAAGCTATTTGTAAAGAAAATTTCCCATATAATAACATTGCCTCGGACTTCCGGAGACGGTAAGTGAAGAGGGCCGTTAATAGGCCAGCAGTGATTTAGTTATAGCTAATATATTTATTTTATTGGTGATACCCTTAATTTTATTCGTGCTTTTTTTTCTTTTGTTTTCCTCTCTCTTTCTTCTGATGAAGTAGCAGCTAGTTTTTTCTATGCATCCAATATTTAATTTGATTTTGTACATATTCATTTTTAAATACTATTTACAAGTATTTTATTCATACACTATGGTTGTAAATTCAGGATTTCTAGTGCAGCATATAGGAAATAGTCAGTTGATCCATTTTCCTTATGATAAAAGTTTAATTTTTTGTTTTCAGTGCAAACGTTTCTCTATATTATATTTTTTGGAATAAAGGAGATTATGTTTTTTTTTTTTTTTTTTTTTTTTTTTTTTTTTTTTTAAGTGTTCAAATTTCAATATGTTTAACTTTGTTACGCTATTTGATATAAATAAATGTAACTTTACATGTGAAAATTATAAATTATTGAAACAAAAATTGTTATAAAGTGAACATTGTAAAAAACACCATAAACTAAAAAAAAAATAATAATAAATAAATAATAAAAAATTGCAGCAATTGTTTCCGGTTGAAATAGCACGAAGACCCTTCATCTGGCGAAACAAAGTGGGCACGAGTGCAGCAAAAGTAATTTGCTGCAATCGTGCTTTTTGTTAAACTCACGAAGGGATGTGTTATTATTTCAACCTAAAAGATCTGATGCATCTTTTTTTTTTTCGGGGGGGGGGGGGCAATGATTATGTTTATTTACAAATTTTTCTATTTATTACTACAGTACAAAATCTCAAATCCGGAATCGTCCGGACCGTGGCCTTTCCGGATTTCGGACTTTTCCGGATTTTAGGTCACTTTCTGATTTACGGCAATAAGAAAACGGACATCTCCATTCCGAACGTCCTTTTAGTTAATAACTAGGTTACGCCGCCCGAGGGTGCGATTTCTTAAGAAATTGGAGTATACTCTCAAGTAACATGTACAATACTTTGAATAAACACCATAAAATTTTGCAAACAAAACGGAGGCAGTAACGCTTGCGCTTTGTTTGCCGCACTCGTGCCTACTTCGTTTGCCTGATGAAGGATCATGTTTTCTTTCCATCCGAAACGATTGTTGCGAGCTCTTACATTTTATTGTGGTTACTCTTATTACTTTTAAACACCAATTCTGTGGTGCTTTTTTATTATAACTCTCAAGTATCCAGAAAATCTTGAATATTTTTATTTTCTCCTACATCAAATGGTACCCAGTTGATAATTTTTTTCCCTTCTTTTTAAAACAGCAGGGCAGATGAATCAGCTTCCTTTTTTTCTCTCTGTGTTTATCTTCATTTAGAATTAATTATCACAGCTGTCACTCTTAACCAGGCCGCCACAAAGAACTTTTTCGCGTTGTTGATAGTCCAGTGGGATCTTTACTCTCTCTCCAACTTCTTCAAAGTCCTTGAGTGAATAATTTTCCGACACGTGCCATACCGAAAGATGATTTTGCAGTTTTATACAGATGACGTTATTTGAACTTTAAGCGAATATTCAGCATTTGACCTGTGCCAATTAATTTTCATTAGGTTTGGAAAGCAGATTCTTCAGCTGAAAAAAAAAAAATATATATATTGTTCGGTTGAGTAAAGAGATAACGGAATTAGGCAGAAAAACGAGAGTGCGTTTGTCTTTGTAGCTGTAAATATTTGATAAATTTATCCGCGATTACCTATTTGAAAAATATTTTTAGAATTCCATAAAACTCATATATGTTATACAGGTTTTCGAGATTTGCTATAGGACGCTTGTCATAAAAAGTTGTACAGGTAACCCAAATGGTTTCAGTATAAAAATTCATAAAATAATTTGGATACATTACAGTCAAAGAGACATTTCTTATCAGCGAACGTAAAAATCTTTATACAACGCTAAAATACAGATCAACATAAATTTTATAGATGCAATAAGAAATGGTTCCGATCAAAAATGATAAAATAAATATTTGTGGTTCATTTAATAATGATGCTCAAAAATATTCTTATACGTTAAGGGAAATTGAGGGGGGAAGTATTTCAGTTTCGTAAAAGTGAAATTATTTTTCTCACTTGCATTTAAAAAATAATAATTAATAAATAAATAAAATAAAACAGTTTGTTATGGCTACCACTTTTTTTTTTTTTTTTTCGTTTCCTATAATAGTTTATAGAAATTACATTTGAAAATTATTATTTATGAAAATTATTTTCTGTGATGGAGGGTTTTGAGATTCCTGAACTCGATTTGACCATTTTTAGAAAATTTCACTCTGTAAGTGTGTATAAAAAAAATTGTGGACGCTGTATCTCACGAACCAATGGACGAAATTTAACCAAATTTGTTATTTAACCAAACTTGATTAAAATCGTTCCCGATTACATTTGTGGATCATTCACTCAACACATGGCTCTATATTTCTACTTCTTCGTAATTTTCAATATGACACAGTATAAATGATTTCAAATAAATGATAATTATTTTTTTAATTTGTATTATGAATTAAAAAATAAATATTTAAATAACTAACAACAAACTAGGAAAACTTTTTTGTATAAGTTGAAGAATCGCTCGCCCTTCCCCATGAGGGGATAAATTTTCAATGCTGGTATTTTTCAAAAGAAACTCATCAATAACTTTCAAGTAAATGACTGAATTAAATTTGTGGAAAATTAAAGCAAAGTTATAAATTATTAAAAAAAAAAAAAAAAACCAAGAAGAAGAAGAAAGCATTTTTTCAGAAGTTGGCACAAAATTGATTTTATTATTTTTATTATTATTATTATTGAGAAACACTGTTCTAAAATGAAAATCGTTTGCATGCATTCAGGAAAATGATTTTAACAAATTATTTGCACTACGCGAATTTGCATAATAAAAAATATAGAAGAAAGTTTTGTGGTGCCACATCATACTAGTTTTTTGGTCAAAAATTAAAAAATCAATAAATAATAATAATAAATAATAATAACAATAATAAAATACTAGAAAGTTAGCGGCTATCATAATTTACTAAAACGGGTCAACTGGATATTTGTTATATATTTCTAGAAATCCTTTTGTTACAACAATAGCTTTAGAGTCAAACATTTAAAAAAAATAGTATTTAAAAAATAATACAAAAACAAATTAATAATTGAATTACTTACTCATATATTATTTTTACGAGATTTTCAATCTCGCACCCGCAGACAACAACAACGAACAAGAACTTCGTATGAAATGGCGGACAGCGAGGGAATTTCAAATCAACAGAAAAAGAATCACAGCGCCCTCTATGCATACAAATTGGTTATGGCCTAATAATTTGCGGCCACAACATGAAAAACATGATGTTGGCCGTGTGGTGATAGCCTGCATAAGGCCAACTGTGTTTATGCCACTTCTGGGCCACCGACCATTTTTCTTTAGGCTTCCATCACAGCTGGCAGCCACAAACGGCCCGCTACTGGAGTTATATGGGGCAACCGGCAACTGATGGCAAGTACAGGATGCCAGCAGTAGGCCAAAACGAGCCCACCAGTATAGGTTTTGCTGGGACTGTTCAATTCTAAATCAACAAACCTTTCGAATGATGTATTACTTATGAAAATATTTGAATTAGTCGCTGTGATACAAAAGAAAACCTAATCAGGACACCTTAAAGCGTGTAAATTGGGTAAAATCGCGAATTCCACTTTCGATAATATAAAAGAACTTTAAAATATCTTTCGAATGATATTACTTATAAAATTATTTTAATTAGTAACTGAGATGCAAAAGAAAACCGATTCAGGAGACCTCAAAACGTGCAAATCAGGTGAAATCTCGAATTCCACTTTCGATAATATAAAAGAACTTAAAAATATCTTTCGAATGATGCATTAAAAATAATTTAATAAATATTACAATATGAAATATTGAAATTTTAAAATATGACAGCGCCATCTGGCAGTAGAAATTTCTGTAATCTACTGTTCAATTCCGTCAGAGATTTGAAATATATACTTTTCAATTCCAACTCAAATAACTTTTAAAATTACATATTACTCATGAAATTATATTAATTAGAAGCTGAGATAAAAAAGAAAACCAAATCAGGACACCTTAAAACATGTAAATCAGATGAAATCTCAAATCCCACTTTCGATAATATAAAAATACTTAAAAATATCTTTCGAATGATGCATTAAAAGTAATTTAATCATAATTAGAATTTGAAATATTGAAAATAAAGGTGTTCTGGGTATTCCGCTGTTTTCTCCGAAACTCCCGTTTTTTTCTACATCTTTGCCCCTGCGCTCCCCCCCGCCTTTCCGTCGATAATATTAATTTTACACTCGAAAATATCCGCAATCAATTTACCTTGCCTTAAAATCTAAATATGCCAACCAATTTCAAACGCTGTAACTCTTTTTTTTTTTTTCTTTCGAAATTTCAACGGCTGCAAATACAGCAAAATATAAAAGAAAACTTAATCTTTTTCCAATAAATATGTCATTTTTTTATTTATTCATATATTTTCATGAAAATTGAACAGTAGCTTTATAATATGCTGTCTAGGCCGAATATTAATTCAAATGTAACGTGAATGAAAATTTGAAAAAAATTGAAAATTGCAATCCCCCCCCCCACCACCACCACCACTACAAAACATGTGACATCTTGATCGGTTACAATCATTTCCTTTTTCATGGCACACGGTCATCTGTGGGCGGATATCGAATTCTCTCTTCTCTGTCAAGGTCAGTTGCCATAGCAAGCATTATTCAGTTCATTACGGAATGGCGATGGCCGATGCCTAAAATTAAAAAAATTATAATTTTAAAGAGAAATATTACATACAACGTTAATGAAAACAATGATTATAAAAATCATCAAGTCTTCTTAGTTTTTGGCAACTTCAACAATAGAAGAGAGTGAATTAAAATATTCATCCTGTACGTACATAAGGTTGACATCTTCTTTTAAAAGTAAAAAGCTGTAAAAGACGAGCTGTTTAATAAGATGCATTTCTTTAAAAAGATGTTTATTATTTATTTATTTATATTATTATTATTATTATTGTAAATATTTTACTTTGAAATTATAAAATTGTTATAAAATTTTAACGATTTATAAAATCTTAAGTTAGTTTCTTGATATAATTAACCTTCGAATTAAAAAAAAAAAAAAAAAAAAAGACAATAATTATGTTAAAATAAAGTTTCCTCGAAGTTTTAATTGTTTCCATCAGCAATTCTCAACCTTTTTGTACACACCCACCTCTCAAATCAAATACATTGATCAACATTGAAAAGTGTTTGTTCATAAATATATCATGCCAATATAAATGTATATTTTATTTCGTATCATGTTATAATGTATTTTCTTTCGTTTTCCTTTCTCTAAATTAATCTTTTTACATACTTGCCAACCATCGCGTTATGAACTGTACAATTTTTAGTATCGGCCCTTTTTTTCACACCAATAATTTTTTAGAGTATTTTTAGTCTTATTTAATCGTAACAACATTTGGAGAGAATAACTCTAAAAATATAGTGGTGTGAGAAAAGGCGTTAACATTTGTACGGTTATTAATGAGATGGTTGGCAAGTATATTTTTATTTCTCTTCGATGTGCTCGTGCTGCCCACCTAGTGTAGTTACGTCCCTAAGGAGTCGCACCCATCAACTTATTGACGACATTTTTGTTTGTTTGTTCATTCTATTTATTTATTTCAGAAATCATCCTATGTGTATCATAGATATAGTAATATTTATAGATCTGTCATCCCCATGTTATCGAGCAAAAAATTTTGATGCCGAAAAAAGCTCTAAAATCAGCCATTAGAGAGTGTTGGAAAAAAGAATAAAAAGAAAAATGAATTCGAAACTGTATCTGGAGTTTTTCATTCACCTTTAGTAAATAAATTATTCATAAATTTTATTTACTAAACTATCCGTGTGTATTCCTGTTTGTGATTTACTCGGGGAAAGGCAGCCATTAGAGTGACTTTTCCCGAAAAAAAAAAATGTATCACTTTTTACCTCTCGCTGATCAATCTATGCCTTATTACTATATCTATGATGTGTATGACAATAAGAATCAATGAATTTCTTGTCTAAGTAAAAGAAATTTAAATAATAATAGGATTTTGTTTAACTTCCATAAATAGTTTTCTTGCGTAGAGATTTTCGTAGGGACGAAACACTTTGGCGATGTGAATGCAGGGAGTTTTCCTCCATTTTGTAAACCCAATTTAAATTTTCATTAGGCAGCACTGATGTAAAGACACAATAAACATTTTTAAGTAAAAATAGTGGTGCCGAAAACATGCAACACTTTCATCCCTGATTTCGTCTTACTGTAAGTTCTTACATTTTTTTAGACTACTTTTCTTCTTATTTCATACTTGCCAACATCCTAATTAATATTCCGTAGTGTTGTTAGTTCCCGCCCTTTTTCTCCCACCGATAAATTTTTATTCTCCAATAAGTAATATTTTATTCTCCATAAAGGAATATTCTCTAAATGCAATTACGATTAAATAAGAAAAATACTCAATAAAGGTACTATTGTGAAAAAAAGAAGGCGGGGCTAACAATACTATGGAATATTAATTAGTATGTTGACAAGTATGTTATTTAATCGTAATTACATTTGGAGAAATTTACTGTAAAAAATAAAGTGGTGTTGAAAAGGGCAGTTACTATAGTCTTTTTTCTGAAGAGAGGCGCTTCAAGGCCATCCACTCTTCCCCTTTCCACTCTAGGTTGCTTGGTTACAAGGGATACAAAACTTTCCTCTTTATTTCTGCACATCACTTCTACCTGGTTTTGAAAAACCTTACCCCGAATGTTTTCGCCCTAAGTGCAGTGCGATAAAAAGACGGAGAAACTGGATAATCCCCCATTCTCCCCTCTGATAGTGGGGGAGTGTAATGACCTTCACCCGACTATTCTAAGGAAACAGAGTATAATAATACTACGGAATATTACTTAGAATGTTCGCCGGGATCTTGTTACAGAACCCTGGTAAGATATTTTAGGAGATGGTAGAAGATCTCTTGTTATGCACAAATTACAATAAAAATCCTGTCCTATCTCTGAACATTATCAATTTACTGCAGATATAATGAAAAATGTCCAAATAATAAAAATTTCCGAAATTTTAATTTTTCAAAAAACCAGAGCTTGAAGTCTCCGGTCGTTTTTAGGGCATTTTCAGGAATTAGAAACTGTGATAGCAAGAAATTAAATTTCTCATTCCTGAAACTGTCCTGAAAAAAAAAAAAAAAAAAGGGTGGCTAAAAATACCCTCAAAGAGATCTGCTAAAAATACTCTACAAAAATTAAGAACTTATTTTGAAAAAATAGAAAAAATCTTGTACGATAATATTAATCTCATTAAAATGTTTGCATCTGATGTTGAAATAGAAGACCTGAAAAATACAAAGTCAAATTGTCCCCGAAATCTGAAACTGTCACAAATTCACTTTTCATAATATTTACAGGATGTCCACTAGCAGGGATGGAACACGGGCGCAGAATTCATACCGGAATCCGTTTAAGAAATTTCTCTACCTATAATATCGTTGATTTAAGGAGTAGAAAATTTTCTTACATTGAGAGTGGTATGAATTCTGCGCCCGTGTTCCATCCCTGCACTAGTCGGCCCCGAGTTTAAAGTTAAGTTCAGGGATGGAACACGGGCGCAGAATTCATACCGGAATCTGTTTAAGAAATTTTTTTACGTATAATATCGTTGATTTAAGAAGTTGAAAAATTTCCTATATTGATAGTGGTATGAATTCTGCGCCCGTGTTCCATCCCTGTAAGTTACTCCTAAACAAATATATGTAGAGGAATGAAACAAATAAGCATTGTCAACAGGTGCCGTTGTTGGCAATTCACGTTGTCAATCACGTAAATATTTGATTCGTCTGTGAACCATATGCATGTAGAGTCAAATCCATCTTCTTCAATCATTTATAGAATGCTCTGTGCGAAATTTTCTTTTTGTTGCACAGTTCCAGCTGGAATAGCGTGGTGACATTGAATTTTAAACGGAAACATGCATAGATTATTTCTCAGAATTGCATAGGTGATGGGTATTTGTGCATAAGATTTTTACAGGTTTGAAAATAAACATGCCGCTTGTTTAATTCTTCTATCTATCTATATTTAGGAGCAATTTAATTTTAAAATCGGGGAACCCAGTAATGGACGCACTGTAAATGCATTACTTTTAAAACTTATTCATTACATAGATAGTAATTGCATGTTTATTTATATCGTAAAATCATGGTATGCTTTCATTTGTATTTTGATTTTAAAATAAATATTAATACAGAAATTGCTATAATTAAAAATGTAATAACATTTTCTAATCACATAAAATATCGTAAACCAGTTTCAGAAGCAGCTGTAAGTTTCCAGATATTTAGTAATTTTAATCATATACATAGCGTTTGTCCTTTCTGTTATGTTTGTCTTTCCATGAATTTTTCGACTGAATTGCTTTATTATAGATGCCTACATTTTAATTTATTTTGGAGTTTTTCTTTGCTCCGCCTTTATTTCCGCACCATTTTATTTATAGAAATTTTTTTTTCCAATGTATAACTTCGATAAAATAAGAAAAAAAAAAAAAAAAAAAAAAAAAAAAAGCTTTTAAAAAATAAGTGGTATGGAATAACGGCTGGGCTAAAAATACTCCGGAAAAAATTAAAATATTGGCAATTAGCATCCATGATTTGTAAACATAATAACACATCATATGGGAGCGTATTACACAAAAGCGCAGCTCCTCCTCCTTTTTAATTAACATTTTTCGCATTATCGATAATTTTATAATCAAAATATAAATGAAAACATATCAAAAAGATATGATGCAAATGAAATCAGATTAATTATCAATGTTATAAATAACTTATAACTAAAACATGTTTTGAAACAGAAAAGGAAGTAAAAGCTATGGGGGAGTGGAACAACAGGCAAGCGTCTTTTTCGAGAAACGTGAAATAACTATTGAAAACAAAAATCAGGGTTCCCACGACCTGATTTTTTTCAAGGACTCTTCCACCAGTATTATCTAAAAATAAATTTCTTGTTAAATTTACACCGTTCATTTAAGAATAAATTTATCTTTAGATTATCCTGGTGGAAGAGTCCTTTGAAAAAGGCAGGGCCGTGGGAACCCTGAAAATGTAACGTGTAACCCTTTGCGCTGGGCATATTTTCCGTAAGACACGCCTTTGGCGTTCCTTAAAAACGTCACATGTATAGTTTTCAACTTACTACCTTTTGGCTACCGAAAAATTGTAATAATTTGTTTTATTTTACTTCAACCTTAAATAAAATAAATCTTTCAGTTAAAATTTTCTTTTAGCCGAAACGTAGCCTATATTTACACGTTTTAGAAAAATAACATTTCATTTGCAGAGGAACACCTTAAGGCGTGGCTCGATTTTTTAATTCACCTCAAAAGGGACATATGAGCGATAAGGGTTAAATTTCTACTGAACTAGATAACCGATGCGTTTCAATGAAAATTTCTTCTGAAGTTTCTGAAAAGAGTAAGTTTTGGGGGAGAAAAAGCGATGGGCTGCATTTAGAACGCTGTTTACGATATTGACAATTTCGGATGTTAGCGAAAGTTAGATATTGCTTTTTACTTTCTCTTACCGATATATGAGAGAGAAAGTATTGCTTTTCAATCAAATTTTCCAATTTGAGGTTTTGTTAAATTTGTACGTTTTGAGATCCCTAAATCCAGATATCATGAGCAGTTGATCTGAGTGTGTGTCGGTGTATTAGTGAATGAGTCTGTTATCACCATATCTCAAGAACCCACTTTTTTTTTCACACCAGTCATTTTATAAAGTAATTTTATTCTTATTTAATCATAACAACATTTCAAGAAAATTACTTTAAAAATATAGCAGGTTACCAAAATTTTAAGTTATTATAAGCTATTACGAACCACGTGTTATGTTGGCAACAATATTTTGTAGTCGTAATTTGTGGCAAGATTAATTTGCTTTCAATACATTTCCTCTTTTCAAATAAAGGCAGAATTGTCAAAATTTTAATTTATTCCGGAGTATTTTTAACCCCGCCTTTTTTTCGCAAACTTTATTTATAGAAAACTTTTCTCCAATACATAACTATGAAAAAATAAGAAAAAATTACTTTTAAAATAAAAGTTGTGGGAAATAAAGGCGGGGTTAAATGTGCAACGGAATAAATTATAATGTTGGCAACCCTGATAAAGTGGTGTGGGAAAAACGAGCAATTTTTTAAAGGGCGTTTACAATTTTAATGATATGATTGGCAAAAACGCATATAGTGATGCTACGCTAAACTTTGCATTGGGATCAAGCAAAGTGTTCGTGTATAGGATCATCCCAGAGAATTCAAATACATTACGTCTATGGGCGAAATTTCTGTTGAGTACAGGGTATCATCTATAAGCTGTCTTAACCAAAATGGAATTTAGAAACTTTTTATGGGTATAGAAGGTATGCTTTGTGTAAACGATAGATGCCAATATTTTAGTTTATTCCAGAGTATTTTCGGCCCCATTTTTATTCCATACCACTTATTTTTTAAAAACATCTCCCCCCCCCCCTTATTTTATTGAAATTATACACTGTGGAAAAAAAATCTATAAATAAAGTGTTATGAAATAAAGGCGGAGCTAAAAATACTCCGGAATAAATTAAAATGTTGACATCTATGGTGTAACTGTATACGGAAATCGCTTTTTATTCGTTTACAGTTCTACCCAAAATGTTTGAATATATTTTGACTAATATACCTGGAAATTGCTGAGTAAAGTATTTCATTTTGTATTATGTTTTTTTTTTTTTTTTTTTTTTTTTTTTTTTTAATGTAAGCGTAAGTTTAAATACACAATGTGATGTGTGTATAATTTATAGATAATATACAGGGCTGAAAAAAAATAAGTTAAACGTTCTTTTCTATTGAATGTTATTAATGGAAGTGCTTTGCTATATTCTCCTATATCAATGAGCACTGCTCAGACGGGAAAATTAATTTCTCATACCATACTTGCGAACCCAACTCGGCAGATGGTTAGTTCCTGTCCCTTTTTGTACACCAATTATTTTTTAGAGTAATTCTCTTGAAATATATTTACTATTAAATAAGAAGAAAAGTATGCCCTGAAAGAAGGCTGGTAGGAAAAAACAGGTGGAAAGGAGCCGGACTAACAATCTTCTTGGTTAGGTCGGCAAGTATATCATACCCATGCTGCATACTTGCCAACCATCTCATTAATAACCGTACAATTGTTAACGCCCCCTGTAAAAACAACCCTCTTCTCACACCACTAAAATTTTAGAGTTATTTTCTCCAAATGTTGCTACGTTTAAATAAAACTAAAATTACTCTAAAAAATTATTGGTGTGAAAAAAAAGGCGGGTACTAAAAATTGTACGGTTCATAATGAGATGGTTGACAAGTAAGCATGCTGTAAAGAAAATATTTTTTAAAGTTTAATTTATTACCCAGGTTTTTGTATAATATCATGTTTTGAGGTTTCCTGTATACGAAAGTCAAACTTTTAACGGTAGATTTTTATGTATACTTGTTATCAGCATCACTTATAAAGGAATAACTGTAGCAATTCAAAATTGGTATTTTGAAGTTTATACAGTAGAAGTTGCATAATTCGAAGTTGAAGGGAGAGAAAAATTCGAAATATCCAAAAATTCGAATTACATATACTATTCTGTCAAAAAAAGAGATAAATTAAAAAAAAAAAACTCTACGATCAAAGATTTAACACATAAACTTTATATCTAAGAATCCTGCTACGTCCCCCCCCCATTAAATCAATATTTTATACGAGCTTAATTATTCAACACTTTTTAAAAAAATAGTCAGACATTTTTTATTTCTTTTTTAAGTACAATCTTTGTATACTTAAGCATATTACTCGATACAAAAATAGAATCTTCTACATTAGACATGACTTTCAATTCAAAAAAGTCTCGAAATTCATGTATATTCACCATATCTTCTGATGCACTAGCTAGGGGCTTCTCTTGTATTTCCTTATCCTTCTTTTGAAAGTCTGTTAAAATATATAATGCCCTTCAGCTGAGAAAAATCTCGGAAACAAGTTTTACTGTAATATTTTAAAGGTAATACTATGAAAAATTCGAATTATCCAAAACAGAATTCGAATTATCCACGATTTTTTAACATTATTTTAATATAAAATTCAAGGGACCGAGTAAAAAATTCGAATTAGCCAGAATTTCGAATTAAACAAGTTCGAATTATTCAAGTTTCACTGCATTAGGGTTGTACTTGAAAAATATGATTAAGGTTGGAAAGTTTTCAAAGCATATTAACAGTAGACTTTATTAACGAAAGAAAAAGAGAGAGGAAAAAAAAAATGTATATTGGCATTTTAAGTGAACAGAGGGTCCTCTGACAAAGAATTATAAGTCAAATAAATTGTTCTTAAGCATATTTTAGATAATTTTTAAGATAGATTGAACTTTAATATCTTACCCTAATAATCTTACGATTTAATCTGCAGTCTACCTTTTTAGTATTGAAATGCAAGGTAAAAGAAAATAGTGTGAGTGATATACCAAATTACGCTGCTCGGCATGAAAATTGCCTCTGTCACCATTTCAGCATATTCTTATGTAAAATGACCTCCTGAATCCAAATTTAACACCCATTTCGCCCTATCACCCATCTTTTTTAGGAATGGCCCCTATTTTTAATCATTTTTCGGTGATTTTATGGCTATAAATTTGATTTTTAGGAGGGGGAAGGATTATTTTAACTGTTAAATATCTTCTGAGGGGCTACAAAGTGTAAAATTCTAAAACATGGACATTTGCGACAAGGGAAAAATTTTGGAGGGATTTGCCACTGAAATTATGCATTACACATCTTATATATTTTGTAATCTTTTATTAATTTTACTTTTTAAACTTTATATATATTTTTGTTTTTAGGTGTTAAATTAATTATTTTTCGTTGTACAAATCAAATTCATGGTCATAAAATTATCGAACAGGGAAGGAAATTCAGGAAGGGAATGTTGTATGTAGAAAACGATGGGTGACTGGGCAAAATAGGAGTTTTATTCGGATTCAGGAGGTCATTTAACATAAGAATCAGCAAGAATGGTATGAGATCTCGATTTATTTATTTATTTATTTATTTATTTTTTCAGAACAATGTTAGTTAACTTGCATTTATCATGTTTACGTTGCGAAAAGAGTTCTGGTTCTGGAGTATATACCATATGAAAGCAATAAGTACAAGTAGTCTGGCCGCATTATTCAGATGCAAAGCAAACAAAATTTTGCTTAGCTTTCAAATAAATTAATATTATATTAATATTAATAATAATGATGATGAATTCGTAAAAATAAAAGAAAAAAAAAGAAACTTAAACTTTCAGTGCTGATCACAGATGCTACATTCTTGCTCAAAAGTTCAGCAAGATTTGCAAACGATTAATTTTTTCAATATAATAACTTATCTCTCGATGAAATGTTTTAAAACTTTTGGGTATTTAAAAAACTCGGTCTTCCTTATGTTTTTCAGTGAAGATTGGTTTAAGACAACATTTAGGAGACCAGAAACAAATTGAGCAAAATCAATATTGTTTGTGATCACCCTGTATTGTTAAGTGAATAAAATGAACTGTAATTTCAAGATATTTTAATATAGACCCAGTTCAATTTGCGTATGAATTTGTGTGAGGATATAATGTTAAATGATGGAGATATAAGCATTTATTTAAAAAAAAAAAAAAAAAAAAAAAAATTAATTTATAATACATAGAGTTTTTAACGAAAATTATTTCCACTTTTATATAAGCTGGAAAAAACACTTTTAAAACAATATACTGTATTCAGAATAGAAATATCTTAAATATCTTATGAAATATGAGAATTTTTATAAAAGAACGTTTTCACAGCGCATGTGTTAAAAAAAAAAAAAAAAAAATGCATAGGTTGAAAGATAGATATATTGGGCAACTTTTGACAAAAGTGCATTTGAATAGAGTAAAAATTAAGTAGTAAGTTGTACGAAAAAGAATAAGCTAGATTTTAGATATTTTCCAAGAGTTGAAATTTCTTAAGGGGTTTTTCCATGCAGCATAATTATTTTGAAGATCCAATTATTTAAACTACGCTGCAAATGCACTTTCTCGTGAAAAACCTCTTATAAGCTTGTAACTCTAACATAATTTTGTTTATGTACTAAGGTTTGTGACATAATGAGATTTTTTTTTTTTTTTTACAAAAGACTTTTACCAAGTGGTTAAAATAATTGAATCTTTAAATTAAGTACGCGACGTGTGAAAAATCCCTTAACACTTTCGCAACCGCATGATTTTTCGTATTTGACAGTAAGGTCCGCCTGTGGGCGTTATTCTCCCAAGATAAAAAATATCAGAACAAAATTTTCTGCATTCACATTTATATTACAAATGGATATACATTATAATTATATTCTTTCCAATCAAAGTATTTGTATCCATAATATATTTCATTGTAAAAATATGAATATTGAGTATATACTTAAGAAATAAATAATATACAAATCGCGAATGCAATAAATTTTATTTTATCTTTCGCACATGCTTAGTGAAAACGTTTGTCATAAAAATGCTCACATTGCAAGAGATATTTAAGATATTTATTTTCCGATTGCAGCATATTGTTTTAAAAGTGTGTTTCCAACCAGCCTGAAAATTGAAATAATTTTCGTTAAAAACTCTGTACATTATAAATAAAAAAACTTTTTTTTTTTTTTTTTTTTTTTTTTTACAAAAGACTTTTACCAAGTGGTTAAAATAATTGAATCTTTAAATTAAGTACGCGACGTCTGAAAAATCCCTTAACACTTTCGCAACCGCATGATTTTTCGTATTTGACAGTAAGGTCCGCCTGTGGGCGTTATTCTCCCAAGATAAAAAATATCAGAACAAAATTTTCTGCATTCACATTTATATTACAAATGGATATACATTATAATTATATTCTTTCCAATCAAAGTATTTGTATCCATAATATATTTCATTGTAAAAATATGAATATTGAGTATATACTTAAGAAATAAATAATATACAAATCGCGAATGCAATAAATTTTATTTTATCTTTTGCGCATGCTTAGTGAAAACGTTTGTCATAAAAATGCTCACATTTCAAGAGATATTTAAGATATTTATTTTCCGATTGCAGCATATTGTTTTAAAAGTGTGTTTCCAACCAGCCTGAAAATTGAAATAATTTTCGTTAAAAACTCTGTAGATTATAAATAAAAAAACTTTTTTTTTTTTTTTTTTTTTTTTTTTTTTTTTTAGTTTTAAAACAAATGCTTATATCTCCGTTATTTAATAAGCTATCGTAACACAAATTCATCCACATATTGAACTTAATGTATACTAACATATCCCAAAGTTACAATTCATTTCGTTCTCCTAATGATACAGGGTGATCACAAACATTATTGATTTTGCTCAATTTGTTACCAGCTCCCTAAATGTTATATTAAGTCAATCTTCACTGAATAACACGAGGAAGACTCAATTTTTTAAATATCCAATGTTTAAAACATTTAATCGAGAGATAAGTTAAAAAAAAAAAAAAAAAAAAAAAACTGGTGATTTGAAAATGGTGCCAAACTTTTGACTGGTACTGTAGCAAAAGTTCTTTTTTGTAAAAAAAACACTTATAAGCTTGTAACTCTAACATATTTTTGTTTATATACTAAGATTTGTAAGGTGATAAGGAGTTTTTCACAAAAAAGAACTTTTCTGCCCCCTAAATGTTGTTTTAAACAGTCATGTTCGCTGAAAAACATGAGAAAAATCGAGTTCCTTAAATACCCAAAGTTTAAAAACATCTCATCGGGAGATAAGTTTTTAAATTGAAAAAAAAAAAAAAAAAAAAAAAAAAAAAAGAAAACCTGATTGTTTGCAAACCTTGCTATACTTCTGAGCAGGAGTGTATATTCAATTTTGAAATTTAAGTATTTTACACAATATCTAAAAGGTTGTGTCTGAGTAATCATATCATAAGGGAAAAAAGAAACAAAATATATACAGGGGGTTTTTATTGCCTCATATGAGTAATAGAAGAATTCATATGGAGTATAAATCACTACAGCAACTCCTATATCAAACCATTTTCAGGCTACTTCGAATAGCGTGAAAATGTTAAAAATCTTACAAAATACCTCATTTTAAAGTTTTTTAATATGCTACGCAAGAATCAAGAATATACGTAGAAAGGCAGAAGAATTAATACAAAACAATACTACTTGTATAAGAATATCTAGACTCAGTAAAGAGTTGCGAATTCTGTAACAGTAGTGGGTGGATGCAAAATCAAATATACGCCAAAATAATTATTCGGCAATACGAGCGAAACTGTGCTAGCTACAATGAATGAAAACTGCCCCATTCCATCAGCTTTCTAATTAACTTATAATGAAAATGGAACACGGGCACAGAACTCATATAACTATCAATGTAAGAAATTTTTTTATTCTTAAATCAACGATATTATAGTTACAGAAATTTCTTAAACAAATTCCAATATGAATTCTGCACATGTGTTCCATCCCCGGGATTTAATTGCTGCTAAAAATATTTACCGGTTTTTTATACATCATCATAGACGAATGTGACAAACATTAATTCATATCGTCCCGAAAAACTATTTTATTCATTTTTTTTTTTTTTTTTAAATGCGTTAGAATGAAACTTAAATACCAATATTTTTATTTATTCTCAAGTATTTTTAACCCTGCCTTTATTTCGCACCATTTTATTTCTAGACATTTTTTTTCTAAGATAAAA
The DNA here is from genome assembly GCA_963930645.1 of Salticus scenicus. NCBI lineage: Eukaryota > Metazoa > Arthropoda > Arachnida > Araneae > Salticidae > Salticus > Salticus scenicus. Next base: position 318,471,429 of record OZ005653.1, on the reverse strand, counting down.
CTTCGGTAAAATACGAAAAATTTATACTAAAAAAATAAGTGATGTTAAAAAAAAAAAGGTTGGGCTAAAAATACTGTGGAATAAATTAAAATGTTGGCAACTATGCATCATTCGATTTCACGTTTTTAAAAAGTGAGACTCCTCCCACAACGTTTTAAAACTTCCTTTATAGGGATGGGACACGAGCGAAGAGCTAATAACTCAATGGATGAAAAAAAATTTCTTACTTTTCAAGCAAACTATATCACAGGTACAGAAATTTCTCAAACAAATACCGGTTTTCATTCTGCGTCAGCGTGTCATTCTAGCCTTTGTTAACTCTACTTCGTAGCTAACTCTTTGTTAACTCTACTTTGGGTAGTGTAGCTATATCACTGATCGATTATAAAGCCATCTGGTGTTGGCGGTACCTGAACTACTCAGGCTGAAACTGTGCATGATCGAATAGAACTTGTTTACTCGCGCGATGTTCCATATTCAAAATTATTCCCTTACCTGCCGACGAAAAATTACGAGATTAGACAGAGCCTGATTAAGGGGGAAGCACACATTATTTATACTTACACCGCTATTTTTTAACAAATACTTTCTTCCTATAATAAGCAGAAAATTCGCATTAAAAATTATTTTAAAAGAATTTTGGTGTCTAATAACGGTGAGTAAATTGGATTGTTTTACACCGTTCATTTTTTACAAAAAATACTTCCTCGTCAAAGCGTGGAATTTCTATGACATGAAGTAAAAAATAATTGTAAAACTATTCCGGTGAGAGCGGAGATAATGTGTGCTTCCCCCTTATTCAGGCTCTGAGATTAGATTTCCAGTGCCACCATTTTCACACAGGCGCGAGTAGTTATGTGTTCCTTCTGCCAGAGACATTCCTCTTTCCTATTCTTCCCACTCCTCATCTTCCCTGTAAATCTAAGTAAATCCTTCGATCCCACTCCTCATCTTCCCTGTAAATCTAAGTAAATCCTTCCCTGTAATCTAAGTAAATCCTTCGAAAACACAGTCATGGTCATTTAATTGCATTCCAAAGATATGAGACTTGTTTTACTGGTAGCAGTATAACACAAAGGATCGTACATTGGCAAGACGTATTTATACGCCCGGGGCAGTTAAGGGGTTGAAATAGAACTGTATTTGAACGAATTCACATCTGAACAGAAAATTTAGGTATTTTTAAAATATTCTTATTTCGCATATTTACCGTGTTTTAAGATAAGTAATACATTTTACAATTAACTTTTAAAAAGTACTTTTTGAATACTTCTTACAATTTATATAATTATTGAAATCTTAGATTTTTCAATTTTTCATTCATTACGGATCAAGAGAAAACCTATGGAATTTTGAATTCGGTTGCTTAGATTTGTTATGAGATTAAAACAAGTTAGTGTATATTATATCTGTTCATTTCTAAATGTTATTTTAGTTATAGAATTGATTGCTATTTGTTATTTTAGTTACAGATTTGAAAGATTACAATCGTATTTTGTTTAGATGATAAAATTTTTGCAAATGACTTCGTCTGCGTCTGATTGATTTTATGGAACATGACATAACTCATTTCTTTAATAATAATAGTAATAATAATAAAATAAGGATAAAGACATCTTTTATAAAAGATGCCTATTCCGAAATTTTATTTTATTTTATTTTATTTTACTATATATATATATATATATATATTTTTTTTTTAACCAAAATTTTAATTTTGAAAAATGTGTACATTAACGTTGGTTCTTGAATTACTAATACATGAATTTTTTTCGTATTTACAGTATAATTTATAACATTAGAAGAACGATAAAAAAAAAAAAAAAAAAAAAAAAAAAAATATATATATATATATATATATATATATATATATATATATATATATATGTATATATATTTTTTGCACTGTTTCTTCTTCTACGCGAACACTGTACGTATGATTATTTACTTGTAATTATCAGCAAACATCTAAAATATTTTGTGTTTAAAGTCAAGTTTACGATAGTAATTTCAAGTAAAGAACCACATCTATAATGTTCTTTTAGAGCGAGAATTAATTCTTGTTTCAATTGAAACATAAGAGATGACATTTTAAAAGAAAGCACATGGGGCGCGTTTTTCACAGATTTTATTTGGGTACCGCAGCCACTGATGGACGAGAAGCGCTGGCGTCGATTTTATTTTGAGGAATTTTTTAACATGTTTGAACAAGCTTACTCTGGAAAACTTTGCGATTTCGTAGGGCGTGTTCAGTAGAGCGCCCGATCCACGACCGGTCGAAAGATTCCGAGCCAAAGCGTTCAGTGGTGTCGACCGATCCAGAGTCACATCGTTCAGTGGCATGGACCGGTCGTGGATCACAAAGCCCAGAAAAATTTCTTGATCCATTGGGTCACGTGATGGATCAAATGCGCAATAGGTTGAAAATCAGGCTCTGATTGACATTACGCAGTGAAAACCTGAACAATGAACATCAGTTTTTGACAATGATTGTTTATTTGTTTGATTAGCTGAGGATTAATACAGATGTACCTGTTTATATGCATTGTTTGTGCTGTAGAAAATAAGGTAAGTAATTCCATAAAATGCTAAACTATATTATGTTTATTTATTTATTGTGTAAAAAAGATTTTTTACGTAATAACGATTTTCGATACGTAATTTTTTTTATTGATGAACATAACATTCAAACATAAAATTAAAACAAAAATTTACACAATTTTAATTGAAACAAAAAATTATATATTTTTTTTAATTCGGACGCTATCATATTTTGTTAATTTAATATATAAAAATAAGCTGGGAAGAATTATATTTCCTTTTTTTTTTCAGACAAAGCTTTTCATTCATGCGATTGTTTTTTGTTTACAAATAGAAAAGTTTATAAACGATTGTATTTTTAACTTTTAAAACAATAAGTTAACTATAAGTAAATAAATTAAAATCCTTCCACATATTTTTAATTTAGGTAAAAATAAGTTTAAGATGTCAATTATTAAATTTAATAAACCAAACAGACTGTAAAAAAAGTAGCTATAAAATTATGCAGTGTTGTTTACATTGCTAGTTTATTTTAATATTCAGTCGGTAATAAGAGAAAAAGCTCTTGATATTGATTCATAAATCGAAGAAGAAAATAAGATTATTTTTTATATAAATCCATTATATTAACTGAACAGCATATTTCATATAATTTATTTATTTATTTTTTTCAAAAACGTTTTTGTTGTACATTTCTGTTCATAATAAGAGAAAGAAAGGTGTTTTAAGTGCTCATTTAATATAAATCTACTCTGCTCCTTTAAAAATAAATGTAACGTAACATTCTTAACATTTTCATGATTAAAATTTATACGTGAATTTAGAAAAATCATAACCAAAGTAATGTATATTAGTAATTTGTCAGTACAATCAATTAATAGCTTCTTATTTTTTGTTAGCAGAGTACAAAATTCTACATTAATAAGAAAGAAGTAAAACTGTTATTACATAAAAGATCTTTCTTTCTTTCTTTTTCTTTTCTTTTTTTTTTTTTTAAGAAAAAACGTAATATAGTTTAGCATTTTATGGAATTACGTATTAAAAGTCCAGACAAAATAAACAACAGAAATACAATAACTTGCTAATTGCTAATACAGGTCAAATTAGATAGATGGCGCTGCTCCTATCACGTCAAAATTGTTCCAAAGCGTTCAGTAGATTCCTGGCCCGATCCAAGACCGGTCCAGGATCAGAGATGTCATCGCCCGGTCGAATTGATCCATCTCGGGCGCTCTACTGAACACGCTCATAATTACCATGCTCACATCCCTGATCTTTCGGAGCACAGTTGCTAACTTAGCGCATTTTGGCTACCGGAAAATTTGAATAGAAATATTTATTTTATATATTCATTGCACAGTAGCGGTTTTCACTGATAAAGTAAAATAAAGAAAATTATCAAAATTCTCCGGTCCGTGCTATGCAATACGTGTGGTCCTTGAATTTTCTTAATTTCCTGCATCATTAAAATTATATAGAAATTTTTTACATGGAAAAAAAGACTTAAATGTTAAAAGATAATATATCGTAAGAAATTACTGGTTGGAGAGTCCTCGAAAGAAGGCGTGGCCGTACGAACCATGTGCTAATTTAGCAACTTTATTTTGGAGACGTAATTTGTGGCTAGAATAATTTGCTTTCAATACATTTGCTTTCTCTTTTCAGATAAAGGCATAATTGCCAAAATGTTAAATTTTTCGGAGTATTTTTAGCCAAGCCTTTATTTCGCACCTGCTTAAAAGAGGAAATATATAGAACATTTTTCTCCAGTATAAAGCTACCATAAAGTAAGGGGAAAAAAAAAAAATCTTCTAAAAATGTGTTACGGATTAAAGGCGGAGCTAAAATTACTCCGGATTAAATTAACATTTTCACCACAGTATGCTTTCGTATTTTTGACAGTTAGCTTTCGTATTTTTGTATTTTTGACTACCAAGTTACAATATTTCAGAACAATATTTTTTGTATTTACATTTATATTACAGATCATACGCATTATAATTATATTCCTTCTTATCAAAGTAATTGTATCCATAGTGCATTTGATTGTAAAAGTATGAATATTGGATATATTCTTAAGTAATAAAAATTACACAAATTGGGAAAGAAACCCCCACTGGCGGATTTACAGATTTTCAAATGACGTGAATCTATGTCAGCTGTCGCGCAAGTGTTAAAATCTTAGCAACTCTGATAAAAGCTGCGCTACACATTTTATTGTTTGTTTCCCACTGCTAACCAGTCACAAGTTAACTCGTTTCATTAAAAAGACTAGCCCTTCTTTTAGATGCATATCTAAAATAATGCATTATTTTTAAAGAGGATTTTGGGCTTCGATATTTCAGGAATCATAGTGTCCTACATTTTCAAAACACGATTTATGAATACTATTTTTCTCTCTATTTAATCGCTGCTTCTACAATTAAATAAAGATAAAATATTATAAAAGAATAATGATGTGGAAAAAGCAGTAAGCCATGAACCCTGTCGTATTTAATTCTTTGAGTGCTGTCGGTGTATATATATTCTTCAATGATAATTACCGCTTCAATTGCTGAGGATAAATTTAAAAGATTTAAACGCAAATTTAAAAATTCGTTTTTGTTAAATAATGCAATGTTTTAAAGAAATGCTAATGGGCGGGACATAGAAATAAGAATAAGGAAATATGTGTGCATTAAAGGTTTAAAATAGTCTAAAATGAAGAAAGTTAACACACTGCCGTCGGTTTTTTTTTTTTTTTGAAGTGAAAACTTCTTTAGGCGCGTTGAGCACTTTTGGGTGAAGAAAAATCTTTGAACTCCCGCCATCGTCAGCTGACGCTTTCCATTTGAAGTGAAAACTTTTGGGTGAACAAAAATCATTGAATTCGCGTCATCGAAACGCTTTCCATCCTTGTATGATACAAATAATGTATCATACAATTAACTTGCTAATGTCAAGTATTAGTAATTATATACTGTATATTGTTTTAAAATCTGGTGCGGCTCTACACGACTTCTCTCATCTCCGAGCACTGTCTCTATTGCAGTTAGACCTCACAAAACCGTGAGAAAGCCCAAAGCTGCCATTTTTCTCAAGCTTTTACAATCTGGTGCGGCTCTACACGACTTCTCTCATCTCCGGACACTGTCTCTAAAAGATTGCAGCCGGAAACGTTGCAGTTAGACCTCACAAAACCGTGAGAAAGGCCAAAGCCGCAATTTTTCTCACGTTTTTACAATCTGGTGCGGTTCTACACGACTTCTCTCATCTCCGGACACTGTCTCTTTTGCATTTAAACTTCACAAAACAGTGAGAAAGGCCAAAGCCGCTATTTTTCTCACGTTTTAACAATCTGGTGCGGCTTTACACGACTTCTCTCATCTCCGGCCACAGTCTCTTAAAGATTGCAGCCGGAAACGTTGCAGTTAGACTTCACAGAACCGTGATAAAAGCCAAAGCCGCCATTTCTCTCACGTTTTTACAATCTGGTGCGGCTCTACACGACTTCTCTCATTTCCGGACACTGTCTCTATTGCAGTTAGCGCATTAAATAAAATTGTAATATAATTTTTGTAGTAGTAGTTTATATTAATGAATAAAAAAACACTTCATTTAAAAGTATTTCCTACACAATAAAATATTTCCTGACGATTCAAGAAATACACACGTAATTGCTCACGTTTTCACTTCTGTCGGCACTCCCGAAGTGCAACTGTTTTTTTTTTTTTTTTTTTTTTATCTAGTTTGAACAGTAAGCTTCTGGCGTTTATCTAAAATCTTATATTATTCAATTACAGTGAAACACCGTTTATACGTCTTTTACATTTATACGTTCTTTTAGTAAAATCCCGATTCATTCCTATTCGTCTTAATGCAAAAATTCTTGGGTTATACGCCGCTAATATCGGTTATACGTCTTTACTAAATTTCGCAAAATTTCTCTAGCTGTCATTATTTTCCATTCTGAATAACGGTTTTTTCCTAGAAAGTATCTTAAATGGAGTAACACAGGAAAGATAGAAGATCAAAAAATCAACTGAATTCACAGTAGAATTTTTAATACTCACAGACAAGCAGCAAATCAGACGAATATTAAAGATTTTTAATCTTATTAAAAAACTATCTGTGTGGACATAAATCGTATGCTTATTATTAAAAATACACAATATATATAATTAATATTCAAAATGTGTTCATACAGTTCTTAAGAGATGTAATATAATACTTAATATATGATATATGTAATTAGTACCCAGTTATGAATTAATAGTATGATTTTTCTCACTTTTTATAATAAATGTTTTTTAAACTAATTATAGTCTTAAAAATTAGTAAAATATACATTTACTAACTTAAGAAACTTTATTTATTTATATTTTCATATAAATTTTACTTAAGTGACATTTAAATTTGTAGTAATGAAAGTGTTATTATTAAAATTTCGATTATACGTCTTTTCATTTATACGTCCTTTTACGTCAGTCCCCTGAAAGGCGTATAAATGGTGCTTTACAAATGGTTTTACATAATCGTATGTTGTATATATTTGCTGACGACACTGAAAGAGTAAACACAAATGCATAAAATTTGCTTGTAAAACAATATAACGACGTTTGCTAAGATGGGAGGGTGTATAATTTTATATTAAACCAGAAGTTTCTTTTTTTTAGATGCTATTGTGTTTATATCTGGGAATAGGTTATATTTATAATATTCCTTTTCCCTTTCTTTTTCTTCCCTTTCTATCTTTTTTTTTTTTTTTTTTTTTTTTTTTATCCCCGATCATAAAAATTTTAATAGAACACAGTGCATGAAAACACAGTGCAGATTTCAGATGCTCATTCATCATTAAATTGCCTTCATTTAAGTGAAAATGTTATGATTGTCAGTGCGGGTTATTTTATTATTATTATCTTTATTTATCTTTTTATTTTTTATCATTGAAAATTCATAATGTGAACAGCAAATTTTATTTTTGATATCGTCTGGTAATTATATGGAAAACCACTATGAACATATCATCAAATATTTCTCTCTATATAATAGGCTAAGAGATTTTTTCCTGTAAGTCCGTGGCTGGACGCAAGTTAATTGGCTAAGAGAGATTTTCTTCTGTTTGTCTGTGTGTTGTTGCCACCAGCTTTTCATACTTTAGTTAATAAAAAAATTCGTCACCAGTTTTTCATACTTTAGTTAATTTGAAAATATCTAATTGTCCGATCGATAAGTTAATTAAACCGACGGATTTAGAAAAAACGCCCCTTTCATTTAGTACCTTATTTTAACGAAATTTTGATTAGATTTTTTGAAATTAATTAAAATGCGAAAATAATAACCTGGTAAAAGCTTTAAATGTGGACATTTAAAATTTTAATTGTTGCTAAAAAGAAAAAGAAAAAAAAAAAAAAATAATAATAATAATATTTTTTTTTTTTTTTTTTTTTTTACCAAACATAAAATGAAATATGCTTTCACGCAAAAAATAAAAAAATTATAAAATATTTTTCTCATGCACATGAAAAAATGAAAATTGAAAATGGATTAAAAAAACAATTTAGATAAAGTTGCACGAGAGTTCCAAAAATTAATGGAAATATAAATGAATGTTAAATAAATAAAATAGTCGTCTGCTCAATCACGTGATATTGAAAAACAAAGAATCGTATTCAGTAAATATGGAAAGGAATGGAAAACGAACAGAAAACAAAACAAATAAATAAATAAATAAAATAATAATAATAATAACATAAACCAACGGGAAACCAAAGCGGGCATTAAAGCAATTTCATGATTTCTTTACATTTTATTTTTGTTTGTAAAGCGATATAGAAAAGAGTTTTCTTTAAATATAGTGACCAGCGAAGCGAGAAAAGCCTTCGTTGATTCACTACTTTCATTGATTTCATGAATTAAAAAATGGTTTCGTTAACAAACTTTGACCTATTGGCACGCAGGCAGCATCAGGCCGAGTTTTGTACATTTCGAGTTTGATTTTGAAATTTTTCGCGCATTCGGAATACGGTTCGTGCCCGAACCGGGGCTTTGCTGGTTAAATATAAATGAAGTTCTTTTTCATATAGAAAAGTAAATGTAAAAGAACGAACTCGGCCTGTCTTTGTATGACACAGTGAAACGAACCTATAAGAAGCAACACGCATAGTACGCATAGCACATAGTGTACAGTCAGCCAAAAAAAAAAACGCCCCCCCCACCTAATTTGGCCGTAAATTATCGTAGAAACATTTGACTGGTACCGATCAATTTGTAATAACGTCTAGTTTATAACGGTATAGTTACATTTTGCCTAGGGGGTCGTCTACATATTAAAACTGGCATTAACTTCATTTTTTTTTCAATAGCAACCCCTATTTTTGACTTCATATTCAGATTTCTGAGATCAAGGCGGATCGGAAAACGTACCTATTTATATACTTTAAATCAATTTTAAATAGAGTTACACGTGAAAATGTATTAGGGGTCCGTCTATACATTTAGAAAATATAAATCATGATCTACCACCCAGTATACATTATTTATTAAGTTTTACACCGGAAAAACGTTTCAGAAAGGTTAATTATAAAATAAAAAAATGAGTAATTAAGAGAACTCTCTGAGTTAGTTCATGAATTCAGATTTTTATTGGTTTCTATTGATTAAACATCAAATAGTTCACTTCATACGAAGAAAATTTAATAGCTTGAATAGATATTAAAATATCTATCAAAAGAAAAAAAAAAAGGTAAATGGTTTTAAATTTGTTTGAAAATTCAAAATTATTTTAACTCAAGCTGCCGTATAATTGTCTGAAACGGTGGCACTCAACCTGGTTCCAACGGCCGTTTCACAGTGACAATGGGAGTTTGTTCTGATACTGCAGTACTTTCATTTTCTTTAATTTAATTGACTTTATAAAAATATTAAAACAAATTTTTTTTATTTTTATTTATTTATTTATTTATTTTAATTAATAATTTTTTTTTCATGACATTATTAAAAACTTTTACATAAATCTTCACGATATTCTTTTGCTTTTATATTTTATAATGTGTAACAAATTAATATGCAAAATAATAACTCCTACTACTTAATGGGATGTTCTAAAATTCTACTCTTAACACAGATACCGAAGTGGACGGTGGGTGTAGAAAGGCTGACTACCCTTAATCTAAATCTTCAGTTGAAAAGGTCAAAATGTTACATTACTCTATTAAAAAAAAAAAAAAAAAAAAAAAAAAAAAAAGAGAGAGAGAGATCATAATGAATATGATCTGTACGCATCGATTATGGGAAAAATATCAAATATTTAAGTTTCCTAAATTCTATGATTTTACAAAATATGCATAAAATTTGCCTAACACATATATATATATATATATATTCGTTTTCTTTCTTTTTTTTTTTTTTTTTTTTTTTTTTCTCTTAATACAATTTACAAGTTAAGTCTTTATTTTATAAACTTTTTATAAAAAGAGTACAGATTGTAATATTAATTTATGTATTCAAAATTTAAATAGTTAGAAATTAAATAAAAGTTAATTTTTTTGCGACAGATTAGCCACACGTTTAAATATTAATATTTTGTGATTTACACATACATGAAGCTTTTCGAATGCAGAATTTTATAATTTCATTATCGACGATTTTAAAAATGTGCCTTGACTTAATCAATATTAAGAGAAATGTTCGATATTCTCGCAGATATATATATATTTATTTATTTCTCAATATATTGAGAACAAAAAACTATATTTTATAAATTAGCAATGTGAAAGTGATAAGATTTCCTCGTAAACACAAGAAAACAATTAATCGCATGAACACAAATAAAATAAATACATAAAAATAGAACTTTATTACGAATCATACTTTTAAAATGTTCTCTCCTCTCTGTTCCTGTTAAAATTCTCTGTATAATTATCAGTCTAAGTTAACAAAATTGTGTCAGATTGCAGATTTTTTTTTTTTTTTTTTTTTTTTTTTAGCAAAAAAGAAGAAGATAAGGAGGAGGAGGAAAGATGAAAACGAATAGAAAGCATATTAAACGTTAATACCCCATAAACACTGGAAAAGGGCGGGGTTTCGTATTGTGTGTCATTTGGGAGTTGTAGAGTGCCAGAAAATTACCTTATGTAATAAAACTTTTCATTTAAAGGGTATTTAAAGCAGCATTTTATTTTATACATAGACTATTCAGAAAAAAAGTACCATTCATCCGGTTCAGGAAAAATAAAGAACATTTTCTGGCATTGCTCTATGTATATACATTCTTGTCAACCTAACCCGGAGGATTACTGGTCCGCCCCTTTCCGTACATTTTTTTCACATCAGTCTTTGTAGAATATTTTTTCTTTTTTTAACAGGTTCAGCGCCATGTCAGCCATCGGTGGCTGACACTGATCTTTCCATTTAGGCCAAGTCAGCCGGCAGTGTAAAATATGATATAAAACTACAGAGTTTACATAGTTTTAAGTAATTACTAACAATTTATTTAAAATTTATATCCTTTTTTTTTTTAATTGTAGGATTTTTATAGGATTATATCGTTAAGGCCTAATGGGTTTATTAAAACTCGATAAACATAACACGCTTCTAAGCAGTGCCTGTGGCCTGAATGGAATTCCATAAGAATTCGCGTGGCGCTCAATGAGTTAATCGTAAATGTATTTGAAGTTAATTACTCGAAAAATTAAAATGTGTACACAAAGGGGCGGGAACTAACAATGTTACGGGTTAGGTTGGCAAGTATGCATATATATTTCGCTTGATTTATAAAAAATTATAACACATTTTCTTCTTCTTTTTTTAATATATATTTTTGTGTTTATATGTCTCATTAAAAATAAATACAATATTCATATATAAACATTTCATACGGTAACGTATATAAACATATTGATTAAAGAAGTTTTGTTGATATTATATAATTATTTTTCTATCTGTATAGTATATTAACACAAATATATTTTGTAAATTTCGCAGCATCTTAAAACAGCAACATAGCTTCCATATCAAAGTTTAATGTAAATAGGACGTAAGCGTACTGTAGCTAGTTGTGAAATTAAAAAAAATATATAAAATAATAATAATAATAATAATAATAACATTTAATTTTCTGAGATACATGAGAAAGATGCATTTTAAAATACAAACCACCTGTTACTTCATTAGAGTGAAATTATGAAATTGTTCATTGCAAAATTATCTCATAAAATATTATTTATGTTAAATATTAATTAAATATATGGATATTGAAGATTATAGATTTTACTTTTATTTGACACATGATTCAAAATTATATTTCCGTCTATTTTAGTGGTCATTTCCTGCGAATGGAGCTTTATACTTTCTTTAATATCTTGGTTTTTAATTGAAGTTCACTAACAAAATTAAGTCTGTTTTACAAAATACACAAAAGTTTTATTTATTTATTTATTTATCTTTATTGACGGTTTTTTAAAACTGTAAAAAAAAAAAAAAAAAAAAAAAAAAAAAGCAATTTTTCACTATTTGATTCATTTAAAAAACTTTAATAGAAATTTGATATTTTATTATGTTACATTATGGGATAAATTTTAAATAACACAAAGCTTGCAAACGGTACAGTAACCAAATGCAAATATGTCACAACAAAATTTAAACAGAAAATTCATGGTAAAAAATCTTTCTAAAACTATTAAATATTCATAATAATAATAATAAAACGATTGCCGAATGCATAATTGCTGTTTCGTGCAATCAGTTTCGCTGTAGCGCGTTTTCTAAAACATGATATTTAACTAGAGGTGTACGTACTTTTGAATATTGAAATGCGAAAAAAAGTGTAACAGGGTTAAAATAGAATTTTAGCAGCGAAAAACTAGAAAAAGATATTTAATACTTATGAAGAAAGACTTAACATATTAGGATCGGATATATTCCTCTCTTGTACCGTAAGCCACGCCTTTTCACAAATTTTCTAAAACTTTATAATATAAAACAAAATAATTTTGCATATTTGTAATTAAATCATTTAAGTTTTGTCTTCAATAATGGATGTAGTAAATACCATTGTGATTTATGCATTCCAGCGTCACATATAGAGTTAAATAGGAATATGCAAATTAGTCTTTTTTTTTAAATAGTGTTTCAGGGAATCAGAGGCGGGGCTGTACTTGTCTAGTACTTGTCTTTTGAAATTCTTTCACAATCCCTCGCCTACATTGTGCGAACTTTACAAAAATATGCCAATTTGTATAATAAACATCGAAATATTGCTTAGGAAACAATAAAAATAACATAAAGGTAAATTAAAATAGTTTTCTGTCAAATTATATACAAACATTTACTTATAGAGGATACAGATTATAACAAGTGACGGCCCCCTAACAGGAATAAAAAGTGAAATATCACTGTAACTCAAAAAATAATGTTAGGAACGAGCTGTAAATTTGGAAACCCATGTTTTTGATGATGCCCGTTCTATTCGTGCAAAAATTAACATAGGTCATAATTCATAATTTTTTCAAATATGAATTTATTAATAATTTTCATAATTTAAAAAATGTTTTCTTAGCAAAAATTTGCATGGAATATGTTTGGGTCACTTCATTCTAACGAATAAAAAAAACAGAATTTAAATATCATAATTATTTCGGAAGATATGATTTAATGTTTGTCACATTCATTTAACATTAGCATCCCCAAACTTTGACAGCTTATAACTCTATGAAAAATTGAGCGAAATATATAAACTATACCACTTTCCGTGGTGATTTGATCCAAAGAATTCAAATAAATTATAAAAAAAGGGAGTTACCATTGAAAAAAATAAAGTTGATGTCAGTATTAATATGTAGACGACCCCTAAGTAAAATCTAACTATAACCAGGGCCTGATTAAGGGGGAAGCTCGCTCATACCGGAATATTTTTACAATTATTTTTTACTTCATGTCATAGAAATTCCACGCTTTGACGAGGAAATATTTTTTATAAAAAATGAACGGTGTAAAAAAATCCAATTTACTCACCGGTATTAGACACCAGAATTCTTTTAAAATATTTTTTAATGAAAATTTTCTGTTTATTATAGCAGGAAAGTATTTGTTAAAAAATAACGGTGTAAGTATAAATAATGTGTGAAGAGCGAGCTTCCCCCTTAATCAGGCCCTGACTATAACATTATAAACTAGACGTTATTACAAACTGATCGGTACCAGTCGCATGTTTCTACGATAATTTACAGCGAAATTAGGCGGGGGGTGGCGTTTTTTTTTTTTTTTTTTTTTTTTTTTGGTTGACTGTACAATTAATTCTCGCCAAACTCATTTCTCCATAGATAGGTTATAAATACACGATAGTCCTTTGGAGTAGCCCATCTCCTTGTATACTTTCGGCGATGATTTGTCGATCTTTGGAAATGGTCTGGCTCAAGAAATTTATAGAAGCTTAATATATTTTCATTCCTAATTAAGATAAGGGTGCTGATATTTTGCAACTTGAAATTACCTTTGATTTTCGCAGTACTTGCTCTCAAGACCGACTAAGTGTGCTTTTATTTGCCTTGTACGTTGATCGATTTTTTTGAACAACTCAAATATCACACATTTTGATTAGCAGTATTTTTCAGTAGAATTTTTTTCTTTTTACCTAAGAGTTTTCACCAACTGAATGAAATTAAAATTTCTACTCAGTGAAAGTGGCATTAAAAAAAATGTAAAATTTCGCTGCCAAGAGATTTTAAGCGATCGCAACAGTATCTTTAGCAATTTTTAATTTGTTATGGCCTGAAATTTACCAAAAGCTTTTTACACATGCAAGTATAATTTTAGTTTGATTATTCTTATGCAAATACATACATACATACATACATATATATATATATATTTATTATTATTATTATTATTATGCAGAGTTAAATGGATATATAAGCATTTTACTTCTATTGGCATCCGCATGGTATATTTATTAATTTTAAAGCTTAAATGACACTATTTGTTACAAGTATTTTTCGATTGAACGTGTATAATTTTTTTTATTCCAATTATATAACCACATCAGATTACAAATGTACAAATGAATATAATTATTTTTCTTTTAATTGAAAAAAAAAAAAAAAAAAAGCACATGCAAGCAATGTATTTTTGTCGACATTACTTTGATAGATTTAATAATTTTAGGGGTACTATGTGGTTTTCAATCATTATTTTTAAAACTATTTTTAATTTCAGAAGTTATATGATTAATTCAATTACTTAAAATTTTTTTACCATGTTTTGTTACATTCGGCAAGAAATATATTTGACAGCAATGCATATTTAATATGTTTAAATCCATTATAAAGTCAATGTCAGTAGAAATCATTCCCGTGAACAAGATCTATTTTTCTCGATTTTTTTTAGTTTAATTATTCACGCAGAATCGTCAACTTTTATTATATAATCAGAGGTTGCATTTTGCGCCTAATTTTCGGGATTTTCATGGATGAAAAATCTCCTACCCTTTCGTTATTACTATATTTATGGTGTTCCTATAATAATGTTTCCTGATTAAACAGTATAAAGATTTTTCTATAAAAATAGTGGCAGTAGAAAAAGCGGAAAGTTTTCATCCTCAAAAGTTCGCTAAAAAAAAAAAAAAAAGGCGGGTGCGACCCTCTGTATATTGTTCAGCATTTGCAGCCCCGCCTTTTTTTCACACCGCTGTGTTATTTATAGAATTTTCTGTAAAATAAAAAAAGCCTTAAAATAGGAAAAAAGTACATTTAACATTTTCACAACCACTGACGTACATTCACATCATTTGGAAATCTTTAACTAAGTCAGCGGGTTTTTCTTTTGCAATTCGTATGTTGCTACATTTCTTAACACTTTCACGGCCGCTGAGGTAGATTCACGTCATTTGGAAAGTAATACATATATATGTGAATGTAGAAAATTTTGCTCTGAAAAATTGTAACTTGAGAGAATAACGCCCAAAGGCGGACCTAATTGTCAAAAAGACAGAAACATGCGGTCGTGAAAGTGTTAAGAATATTAGAGATATTCATATTTTAACAATCAAAATACAATTGATGCCTTTCGAAAGAATATAATTACTATGCATATTCATATATAATATAAATATGAAACAGAAAACCTTGTTTTAAAATCGAGTAGTTAGGAATAACGTCTGTAGGCGGAATATACTATCAAAAAGACAGAAACATGCAGTCGCGAAAGTGTTAAAAAAGTTGTATATATAAAAGTTAGGGCTCACAATGCTCTGAAAATATTTAAAAAGTTGTCAGTTCTGTTCAAGTGTAAATAAATATAATTCCTTTATGTTAATGAATTAATAAACAATCTTTTTTTTTTTTTTTTTTTTTTTTTTTTAATTGGCATCCGCTTTAATAATTTAAAGCTACCATGTAGTTTTCAATTAGTATCATTGGACCCTATAACGTTTATTGGTTTCATACTGAAATCAAATAATTAACAATTTTATCCAAAAAATTTTTCAGAATTTGATGCTTGTTTAATAGATTTTTAAACAATTATTCCTTCTCTTTTCTGCAGTTAGCAGCGCTGCTCCTAAATTTAATATATAATGTTTCAGATGAAGCCAGGCATGAGAATTGTCAGCTTTTTTGCTACCACCATTTTTATAAAAAAAATAGTCTCTATCCTATATAATATCTTATTAAATACCCTATTAAATTACAATTTTTTTACAACTGTTCCTTGTTTAATAGATTTTGAAATACTTCTGTATTTTTAGACTCTTCGGTAGTTAACTATCTTATTGAATTTCTTATTGAATTACCCTATTTCCCAATCAAATTATTAAATATCCTGTATTTTCATTTATCCATGGTCACTTAACGCATTACCGTTGGGTATTTTCTTATTTTAAATAGTAAGCCCCGCCTTTTGACACTCCTCTGAAACGTTATATTATTTATTAAAACGATTTCTAAATATTCATGATTAAATTATTAAAATTTTATTCTTAGAATTTCTTTACAATTTTATTTGCATAACTAAATCTAAAATTATTATTATTATTATTATTATTATTATTAAAAAAATCTGTGTGTAAATCTGTGTGTTGTTACAAAAGAAGGCTTCGAGTGCTAATGTAGTATTCTCGTCGAGTAAATAATATTATATAATGTATAGAAATATAATTAAAATATTAATTCTGAAACCAGTAATATTAAACTGAAATTTTTTATATATAATATAGATGGAAATGGTTTTTGCTTCATATATATGATTTCATTTATTTCATTACCGGGTGAGCACCTACACGGTAATAAGTCTCCTCGGCAAACATTGATTACAAGATCATAGTAAGAATGATTGATTTAGGAACTGATGCGTAATTTGCAAGGTCTTTTGAAGACAATGTAAAACGGTTGGAGAAAATTACAGGGACAGAAATTAAGAAAATACAGTACTAGTCCACATGACGGGTAATTTTCAGATTTCACTGGTCCATTCTTTCAATCTATTACATAAAAGAAAAAAAGAAATGTTCACTTCAATTTGTTTACAACAATCTAAGGATTTTTTTTTTTTTTTTTTAAACTTTATTAGTTTTTTTTTTTTTTTCTTGGGACTGAGGACTATTAGTCTCAATCTGGGATTTTTGCGGTGTCATTTTTCGATAGTTGGACATTTATCGAAATCTAAAAGATATCGAAAATATAATTGAATAAAAAAATAAAAAATCAATTGAGGTAGTGAATCAACGAATGATTTGCCAGCTTCGCTGGTCACTATATTTAAAGGGGACTAATGTGCAAGTTGTACCTGACGGGACTAAAGTGAAAGTTGTACCTCAAGGGACTAATATGAAAGTTGTGCCTCATGGGACTAATGTGCAAGTTGCACCGAACGAACAAACTATTTCTTTCAACGAAAATGCCTACTAACCCTGGACGATAGGTCTAATATATCGTATCATACTATATATCGTATTTATCGTAATAATAACTCAATACTTATTTCGCTTCCTTCTTCGACTCGTTTTAATACGCATTTTTTATATGCATAAGCAGCCCCCGAAAAACAAAAACATTAAATAATTAAATTCATTTTTTTACTTATTTTAATTTTATATTATTTCACGCGCACTTTTTATTTCCTAATTCAAAATTATATATAAAAAAAAAAAAAAAACTTTTTCGATATCGCTTGTAACGATACTGATTATTATTAATTTTCTTTTCTTTTTCTTTCAATAATAATAGTAATAATAAAAAGATTTTGATGAAATTCTGGCAAAAGAAGAATTTAGTTTTGGACGGAGGACTATTAGTTTTTTTTTTTTTTTTTTTTTCTTTTTTCAAATTACAACATCGCTTTCAAATTATTCAATTATATTTTCGATAAATTTTAGATTTCGACAAATGTCCAACCATCGAAATCGACAACGCAAAAATCCCAGATTGGGACTAATAGGCCCTCAGTCCTAAAATGAATAATAATAATAATAAAAAGATTTATAAACAGTTTTTTTTACTACGACTTCGGGTTTTTTTTTTTTTTTTTTTTTTTTTTTTTTTTTTAATTTATGATTCAAATATGACACATTTTTGTAAATTAATTAAAAAATGCAAGTGAAGTCTTGTATAAATCAAAAAATTTTTGCTTTAATAAACGAGCTTAATGTCGTGTTATTACCGGTTTTTACTAACAACAAGAGGCGGTTGTTAGTACCGCCTCTTTCTCACACCAGTAAATTTTTAGAGTAATGTTCTCCAAATTCAATTACGATTAAATAAGAAAAAAAAAAAAACTCTCTTAAAAGATACTGGTGTGAAAAAGAAGGTGGGGCTAACATAACTACGGAATATTAATCAGTATGTTGGCAAGTATGTCTTACGCATTTATCAAGGTGTAAATCGTCTAAGCTTTCCTGTTACACTCATTTTAGCTTAGTGACCATACTCTCCGCCTTTTTTTCAAGACACTCTTAGAGATATAAAATTTCTGCCTCTTTTGCCACGTCACTAGTTTCATGTAGAAATATTTGTAGTAAACATACTTGCCAACCATCTCATTAATAACCGTACAGTTGTTAGCGCCCCTTTTTTCACATCACTTTATTTTTAGAGTAAATTTCTTCAAATGTTGTTACGATTAAATAAGAATAAAATTACTCTAAAAAATTACTGGTGTGAAAAAAAAGGCGGGTACTAAAAATCTTACGGTTCTTAATGAGATGATTGGCAAGTATGTAGTAATGTATCATAATTATACAATGTAGAGATTATTGTATAAAAATAGTGGTAGATTTATATTTGAAAATAACTCATTCCTGAGTGTGTCCTGAAAAAAGGGCGTAGAGTACAACACCTAGGTAGGAAAAACAGTGCTCCGGAAAAAATTTAAAAAGTTGGTAAATCTGTTCAGGTGTAAATAAGTATACTTCCTTTATGTTAACACTTTCGCGACCGCATGATTTTGTCCTTTTGATAGTAAGGTCAGCCTTTGGGCGTTATTCTCCTAAGTTACAATAATTCAGAGGGGAAAAAAAAAAAAATCTGTATTCACATTTATGTAACAAATGTATATACATTATATTTATACTCTCTGTAATAAAAGTGTTTGACAAATATAATTATTTTAGGTATATTCTTCTTCTTAAGAAATAAATAACATGCGAAATACGAAAGAAACGCCCACTGATGGAGTTACAGATTTTCAAATGATGTGAATCTACGCCAGCGGTCGCGAAAGTGTTAATAAATAAAGAAATAACTCTTTTTTTTTTTTTAGTGGCATTAGCTTTAATAATTTAAAGCTATCATGTGGTTTTTCAATTAATATCTTTTAACCGGAAAACGTTTCATTGTTTTCATACTGAAATCAAATAATTAACAATTTTATTCAACATTTTTCAGAATTTTGTCCTCGTTTAATAGATTTTTAAACATGTATTCCTTCTCTGTTCGGTAGTTAGCAGCGCTATCCCTAAATTTAATAATTAATGTTTCGCATGAAGCCAAGCATGAAAATTTTCGTTTTTTTTTTTTTTTTTTTTTTTTTTTTAATTATCTTTCTTTTGTTAATTTTATACAAAAATCTCTATCCTATATGATATCGTACTAAATATCCTATTTAATTAACAGTTTTTCACAATTTTGTCCTTGTTTAATAGATTTTTAAACTGTTCGATAGTTAGCTATCTTATTGCATTTTCTATTTAATTACCCTATTTGCTATTTTTAATCTGTATTAATACCCACTCTTTTTTCACACAACTTTTCTTGAAGGGTTTTTTTTCTTCTCATTTAAAGATAATAACTTAACACATTGCAGTCGTGTATTTTCTTATTTTAAGCAGTAAGCCCCGCCTTTTGACGCTCCTCTGAAAAGCTATAATATTTGTTAAAATAATTTTAAGTATTCATGATTAAATTATTGAAATTTTATTCTTCGAAATTCTTTACAATTTTATTTACATAACTAAATCTAAGGAACTTCTTGTTCTTCTTATTACAATTACTATTTTGAAAAAAAAAGGGTCTTGTTACGAAAAAAAGCTGCGAGCGCTATTGTATTATTGTCCTTCCATACTTTCCAACCATCTCATAAACAACAGTACAATTGTTAACGCCCCTTTTCTCACACGACATACTTTCTAGAGTAATTATCTCCAAATGTTGTTACGGTCAAATAAAAATAAAATTACTCTAGAAACTGACTGGCGTGAAAAAATAGAGGCGGGTGCAAAAAATTGTACGGTTCATAATGAGATGTTGGCAAGTGTGTCGTTGAGTAACCAATATTAGAAATGTTATTGGGTTGTTTGATAAATAATGTCTTTTTTTTTTTCCATGTTTTTCAAAGTGAACTTATTTATATTAACAACAAACATTAATCTATGATATATTGACCATTTTGTTGTATGACCTTTTCCTTTTGCCATCTTTTGGTAAGTTGAAAAATTCCACGTTCGAAGAAGCCTTGGTTTTTAGAAGCGAATGTATTAAAAAACGACAATATTTATCGAACAACCCAATATAAACACTGAATGAAATTATTAAACTGACACCAGTAATATTAAGCAGACAAATTTTATATATAATATAAATGTTGGCGAATTGTCAAATCATCTATGGCTTGGAGTTTCATCGCTGAGTGAGCACCTGAATGGTATTAAGACTCCTCGGAAAGCATAATTTGCAACGTCGTTTGAAGTTGGAGACTATTCAAATCAGTGTAAAGCGGTTGGAGGAGAGTTGCCAACAGTCATAATCTGCAAGGATAGGAACTTTAAAAATATCAGATTTTGCTGGTCCGAACACACTTTCACTGGTCCCTTTTTTAAATTATTATATCAAAAGAAATTAAAGATTTGTAAACACTAAGACTTCGTTTGTTTATATACATACAAGGGAAGTATGATACATTTTTGCAAATTTATTAAAAAATACAAATGAATACCTATATAAATGAAAAAAATATGCTTTAATAAACGAGTTTAATATCATGTTACTATTAAGAATTAAAAATATAAAAGGTTATGAAAGTGAAATTAAATAAAAAATTACAGAGAATAGGCAATATTGACATGATTTCAATAAGTACAAGTAGTATAAAGAGTAGTAGCAAGTAAAGAAGTACAAATAGTGGTAAGAAGAGTAGTTGTAAGTAAAGAAATGCAAGTAGCATTGCTGCCAATATTTTAATTTATTCCGGAGTACTTTTAGCTCCGCCTTTATTTCGCACCACATTATTTATAGAAAAATTTTCTTCAATATGTAACTTCGATAAAATAGGAAAAAATTACTTTAAAAAATAAGTGGTACGAAATAAAGGCGGGACTAAAATTACTCCGGAATAAATTAAAAAATTCGTAGCTATGCAAGTAGTAGTATAAAGGAGTACACTTAATATTGTTATAATATACTATTCTGTTAATTTTCTCCAAAATACATTTTCCATAAAATAAGGATAAATAGCTTAAAAAAAAAAAAAAAAAAAAAAAGGTGTCTGGCCAAAAATATTCCGGACTAAATTAAAAGAATCTGCAATTCTGATGGAGACGTACTGCTGATAATTATAGTTGGCAACTTAGCATCTTTTTACTAATGGGAAATTTTAATAATTTTTCTTTACTTTACTTTATCAGTGAAAACCATTGCAGTTCACTGATTAGGGTAAGTGTACTATTTATAGGCACTTTTAGTGAAAGTTTGAAATAGAAATTTTACAGTTATTGACTGATTGAAGCACAGTAAAACACAACAACATGGTTCTTTAATAAATTTAACTGGCTTACTGTTAATAATGACAACTTTTTACAAAACTCTCTAGAATTTTCTTTATAAGTAATTAAATATTTTTTTCCAATTTGTACCACATTTGGCCGATTTCAACAGCATGTTATTTAAGGTGCATATTCAGTAAAAATAAATATTTTTTATGTAATAATTATATCGATACACATATCTGTTCTCAGCATTACAAGAATTTTGAAAAATTCTTTATGAATTCTTAAAGATATGAAACACACAATCTAAGTTCACTTTAGCTGAAGATATCATTTAAGAAAAATCAAAACGCAAAAATTTATTTAATTTATTGATAAGACACATAGGGAGATATAACAATTAATCAATTTCATCACTAAATTCACCAGAATCGTTCTTAAAATTGGTCCCGTCCATACAGGTAAATGAATATTCATCATCACTGGAGTCTGGTTCATCCAGTTGAAATCTTTTAAGCTAAGCATCATGCAAGCATTCAAAGTGGAATCTTTTTTTGCAGTCGTCACACTCAATCTATTTAGACGATAGATAGCCAATCTATTGTCTCAGTCCTATATTTTCATGTGTGTTTTATTATTTTAATACCACTATTGTTTTGTACATTTTTTGTCAAGATTTTAAAGCTAAAGCAATATGTAAAAGTAAATAAAGCAATATGTAAAAGTGGTGGCAAGATAATCAAGTGCACGTAAAAATATAGGACTGCTGCGGGCACTGTTGTCTTCATCAAACCAATTTGCCACGCTTAAATGACATCTCCTACCATACTCATTCTTACTCCACTTAGCATTTTTAGATTCTTCGTTTTCCCCTTAATTCCTTTGTTTTTTTTTTCTAAAAATGTTTTACCCTGACTTGATGTCATAGCATTTGGTATCAGTGTTGTCAGATCTGGTGAATTTATTATTAAATATTCACCCATAATTTTTAATTGTAATGTTTGCCTAATCGTTTTATATATATCAAATATCACTCCTTAAATTATTGGTGATAACTGAATAAAAAATATTCCAGATTTCGATAAACTGTTTGGTACCCTTTGATAATTTCTCTTCCTTTTATTAGTATTAACATCTCACTTAGTATTTATCCTCAGGCCGAAAACAAGAATTTTTGAATAAAGATATCAAAGATTTCCTTCCAGGAGAGCCACTAACGGTTGAATCTGCATTAGTAGCATTTCTGTTTAAATCTATGAAAGAGATTGAATCCTCTTTCTTTTCCTCAGCTACAACATCATTATTGCTATCTTACCCAAACATCGTACAACATAGAAGCTGATAAATCACCGTGCCTCTCCATTCCTTTTGATTTTGTGTCTCGAAATTATAACAGTAAGTCAGGTTCTGTATGACTTTCCAAATACTCCAAGTATCTGATCTCTTTTGGATCCTCCCTGCTTAGTATAAGGCATGCATTAGGTTTCGTCTTGACGTATTTCGTATAATTAACATTATCAGAATTGAATGGAAAAATGCCATACGCTTCAAATTCCGATTTAATAGCATTTGGTACTGATGGATTAAATGCAATTTCCTTTAGTGCTTGATATATGTTAAATTTCGCAATGTCTTCATAATTATGTTCAGACCTTCATTTTCTGCAAAATGACTTCTAGCGCTGTTTCATTGGTCCAAAAAACAGACGCATCGAATGGTTGTAAGAAATGAGTATTATTCGGCTATAATGCTTCAATAATAATTTTTTTCCACGGCAGAAATTGCTCAAATGTAAGGTGATATGTTATTTGTGCCCATCTAAGAACATTATCACCGGAAAGGATGTTATTTTCCCCAATAGATATAAAACTTACACAATATCTGCTCATGAAAGTTTTCCTCGTCATCCATCCAGAATCAGAAATTCCAATTCCCCAATTGTTAGGAGTTGATTTTATTATGTGTTGAGGTGAGGCATTCATCTGTTCTGTATTTAAAAATAGTTCATGGAGGATCGATTTCTCTAGCAGCATTTACGGTAATTAGAGCAGTAATGTTCCCTTTATCTGTAGGACTTGAGATATAACTGTTTTCTCTTTTGGAGCTAGAGCAAGCGTGTCTTCAGGACATAAAAAGAAATGATGTTTCATCTGCGTTATAAATGGACTGTGAATTATCCAAAACATCCAAATCTTCTCCAAGGAGTTCTTTTACTTCTTCAAACCAGTTTCTAATTTCATTTTCAGTAACATTAGACCTTGCTTTATTTGTGTATTCTACTTTTTTGCAACTAATTTTGGGATGTCGTTTCTGAACGAGTCACACCATTTACTGCTGGGTCTTCCATCTTGAAATAGAGTTTTTATTTTGCTAGTCTCAATTATTCTTTTTACGGAATCCAAAAAGTTGTTCCTTTGCTGTCGGGAACCCCATTCTAGAATTCTCTAAAATCCTTTTTTCTACTTGATTTTCCAAATCATTTTCTAATACTCTTTGAGGCCCAATATGACCAAAAGAATGTGGTGACCTACCTGCAATCTTGTGATGCAAGGTAGAACAAGGTACAATATTTACAATTTCGTAACAATACGTAAAATTATTTTGTAAAACAATATAGCAACGTTTGCCTAAGGAACGCTTAAGATGGGAGTGTGCGTAATTTCGCATTAAACAAGAAATTTCGTTTTTATATGCCAGTGTATTTATGTCTGAAAATATGTTATATTGATATAATTCTTTTTCTTCTCATCTCTTTCCTTTCTCTTCTTTTCTTTTCCGATCGTGAAAATTTCAATAGACTTACATGGACACACGGTGCAGATTTCAGATTTTCATCCATCATTAAACTGTTATGGATTAAAAGCGGAGCTAAAAATGCTCCGAAATAAATTCAAATGTTGGCAACTCTGATAAAGGCTGCTATTCTCCTGTTTGTTTCTCATTCAGTCGCAAGTTAACTCGTTTCATTAAAAAGACTAGCCTTCAAAATAATATGTGACCTTTATGTGTACCTTCAAAATAATACATTATACCCTTGGAATATGGACAGGTAAGAAACCTAAATTGAATTGCTTAAGAAAGTTTGGTTGCGTAGCATATTTTCATACCCCTAAAATATTACGAAATAAATTTGAAATCCCAGGAAAGAGGGTAATTTTTTTTTTTTTTTTTTTTTTTTTTTTTTCAGCCGTGAACGTAGAGCTTATAGAATTTATGATTTAGAAAGTAAAAAAGTAATTGAAAAAAGATCGGTTAAATTCAATGAATCGTTAAAATTCTGTTCCTTTTTTGAAAAAAAAAAAAAATATATATATTGTCCAGGATATTCAACCATACTGTAGTATATCCCCGAAAGAGACTGACAATAACATAACAAAAAACAAAGTTTCTCACCGCCTAATCTCTCTAGAGAAAAAGAAAGAAAATAATATTCTAGAATCATCAACATCGGCTTGCGAGGGGGGTCACCAGTGAAGGGGGAAACACAAACGGAGAATGAAAACAAAACCAGGTGTAATTTCGAATTTTCAAGATGCGAAAGAATAAAAAATAAACGGATTTCGGCTAACTTTACAGAAAATGTTCCCATAACTATTTAGAAGCAAAAAGCGAAATTATTTGGCGAAATTGGGAAATCGCAATGCAAAATGAAATGAATTCTTTAAATAAACATAATGTTTAGGAGATCGTTGGCAAGTCGATTGATGCGAAATTGATAAAGAGCAAATGGGTTTATACCAAGAAAGAAAATGATTCAGGTGATATGATTCTTAAGGCAAAGTTATGTGAAACGGGTTTTAATGAAATTAAAAACATCGATTTTTCAGAGTCACTTTCACTTGTTATATGCATGGCATCATTCCGTTTATTGATTGCTCTTGCTGCTAAATTAAATTTAATTGTAAAATTCTTTGATGTAAAAATTGCATATTTATACAATAACTTAGAGGAAACTGTGTACCACCACCACAAGGCTTTGAAAAATCAATAGGTATTGGTAAGGTATGTAAATTAAAAAAGAGCTCGTATGGTTTACCGCAATCAGGTAGGAATTGGTATTTAAAAATAAAATTTGAATTTGAGTGGTATAGTTAGTTTCAGATAATTGTATATTCATTAAAACTGATAATGATAATTTTCTTATTTTGTGTATTTATGATGACGATTTGAGTATATTCTGTAATAATCAAGAAATGTATGAAAATTTTCTATCTAAAACTAAAGAGGTATTTAAGTTACATAAAAACAAAAAGTCCAAAAGCTTTCCTAGGTATAGCAATAGTAAGAAATGATAATGGTATCTATTTATTACAGACCAAATATATTGAGTCGTTATTACCTAAATATAATTTAGATGAATGTAAAACAGTAAAAACCCCAATTGTTAAAACAGAAGATAAAAGCTTGGCACTTACAGGGATGGAACACGGGCGCAGAATTCACACCACTATCAATGTAAGAAAATTGTCTACCTGTTAAATCAACGATATTATAGGTAGAGCAGTTTCTTAAACAGATTCCGGTATGAATTCTGCGCCCGTGTTCCATCCCTGCACTTACCAACGAAAATATTGATGTAAACATGCATCGAGAAATCATGCGGGAATTATTACATTTATCTAACAGAACGCGTCCAGGTGTAGCATTTGCAATTACTTATTTGTCACAGTTAAATCATAAGCCTGAAAAAAGGCATTGCAAACTTGCAAAACGAGTCCTAAGATATTTGAAAGGTTCAAAAGATAAATAATTATTCTACAGTAGGAAATTTGGGTAACTAAATGAGAGTTCTGATGCAAGTTGGGGAAATGCAGAAAATGGCAAGTCATTTCCTGGTGGAGTAATTTTATTAGAAAATTTATTAATTTCATGGAAATGTCGTAAACAGAAAAGTCTTAGTCTTTCTACCTGTGAAGCTGAACTATTTGCTATTCCTGAAATTTATAAAGATATAATTTGGTTGGTAGATTTGTTATCTGAATTAAATTGCAAAAATTTTATAAGTAATACTGTACTATTAAGTACTGACAGTCAAGCAACTATACAGAGGATAAATGTACAAGACCATCTAATAAATCAAGACATATGAATCTAAGATTCCACTTTATTAAGGACTTCATCAAAGACAATGTTATTGAACTGAATTATATTCAAACAGAAGTTATAATTTTTGATTGTTTGGCAAAAGCTGTAAATGAATAAATACATTACTCGATGGAAAAAATATGATTAATTTTATGTATTTTTATGTTTATTTTGTATTATGTTATGTATATTTTTATGTGTTACTTT
This sequence comes from Salticus scenicus, assembly GCA_963930645.1. Lineage (NCBI taxonomy): Eukaryota > Metazoa > Arthropoda > Arachnida > Araneae > Salticidae > Salticus > Salticus scenicus. Next base: position 318,444,428 of record OZ005653.1, on the reverse strand, counting down.
GTGTATAGATTAAAATGTATCGCTCGCAGGGGAGGGTGTTGGTGGAAGCAACAAGCAAGCGATCCATTTTAAAACAAGTCTTCGTACTTAACTGCACATGCGTGTAAGAGAGAGCCTCCAGCGCACTCCGAATGCGAACGCCAGATGAAAAAGAAAATAGCTGTGTGCGTTGTGGCCTGTATGGTCGCAACCTGTGTGGTTCGCAAGCAAATTATATGAAATTCATATTATTTTAATATAGTTATGATTTTTCTTAATTTCGTGTATATTTTGTCATGTGTTTCGTCTATAATAAACATCGTTAATGTGTATTCGAGTATTTCATGGACCTCTGAAAACACAACAAAACCAATATCAATAATGATTAATAGATAGCGCTACTAGTGTATTTTGCAGTAGGGATTTCCGTAGGGAGAAATGTTTTTCAGCGGAGGGCGAAAAGTAATTTTTTATGGATTTTGTAGGGAGGATGCAAATTTTCATCCGGCAACACTGGGTGTGCCTCTGAAATATTACATTAGTTTTCATAAAGGCATTCTTAATTCAGGAATCATAGTGCCCTAAATTTTTATACCACTGTTCATCGATATTATTTTCCTCTCTGTCTAATTGCAGCTTCTACAATTAAATAAAGATAAAATATTAGAAAAGAATAATGATGTGAAAAAAGTAGGATGATGTGAATCCTGTCGTATTTACTAATTCTTTGAGTGATGCCGCTGTAATCAGTGATAAGTACCGCTCAGTGATAATTATCTTCAGTGATAATTACCGCTTCTCTTGCTGAAGATAAAATTTAAGGGATTTAAACGCAAGTATAAGAAGTCCTTTTCGTTAAATAACACAATGTTTTAAAGTCAGGCTAATGGGCGGGGCTTAGAAACAAAAATAAGGAAATATGCATACATGCTAGCATACTAATTAACAATCCGTTGTATTCTTTGCCCCGCCTTCTTTTTCACACCAGTATCTCTTTAGAGTATTTTACGTCTTATTTAAACGTAATTTCATATGGAGAATATTATTGCAAAACTTTACTGGGCGAAAAAAAAAAAAAAAAAAAAGGCGAGACTAACAACACTACGTAATATTAATAAGGATCTTGGCAAGTACAGGGATGGAACACGGGCGCAGAATTCATACCGGAATCCGTTTACGAAATTTCTCTATTTATGATATCGTTGATTTAAGAAGTAGAAAATTTTCTTACAACGATAGTGGTATGAATTCTGCGCCTGTGTTCCATCCCTGCAAGTATGAATATGTATGCATTAAAGTTTTGAAATAATCTACAACGAAGAAAGTTAACACATTGCCGTTTGGGTATTTTTCTAGTTTGATCAGTAAGCTCCACCTTCGGGCGTTTATCTAAAACCTAATATTATTCAATTAATTCGATTTATATAATCGCATCTCTTGTATATATTTGCCGACGACACTGAAGGAGTGAACACAAATACATAAAATTCTTTTATAAAACAACTTTTGCAGGAGCGCCTAAGATGGGAGGGTATGTAATTTTTTTTTTTTTTTTAAACTAGAAATTTCGTTTTTAGATGCCAATGTATTTATGTCTGAAAATATTATGTAATTCTTTTTCTTCTCATCTCTTTCTTTTCTTTTCTTTTCTTTTCTTTTGCGATCATGAAAATTTTAATAGACTTACTTGAAAACACAGTGCAGATTTCAGATGATTATCCATCATTAAATTGACTTTAAGAGAAAATGTTATGATTGTAAGTGCGTTTATTATTATTATTATTATTATTATTAGTATTTGAAAATTCATAACGTGAACAGTAAATTTTATTTTTGATATCGTTTTGTAATTATATGGAAAATCACTAAGAACAAATCCTTAATATTAAGTTAAAAAAATTAAAAATCATACAGTCAAGTAAATGTATATGAATGTGCTCAGCATGATGTTCTATTACACAGTGAAACGAACCTGTAAGAAGCTCCACGCATAGCACCAAGCATACATTTTATTCAAGCAAAACTCATTTCTTCGTAGGTAGGCTATAGGTACATGCTAGTCATTTGGAGTAGCCCTTCTCCTTTTACACTTTCGGCGATGATGTGTCCATCTTTTGAAACGGTTTGACTCAATAAATTTATGGAAGCTTCCTATATTTTCGTTCCTAATTAAGATAAGGACACTGACATTTTCAGCATCCAAATTACCATTGATTTTCGCAATAGAGCATTTCCTAGTGACGTCTGGTGGTTGGCAAAAAAGCGCGCTCGACTTTCCCGCGCTATTTACTATATTGGTGATCCGCCATCGCTATGCTTTTCCCAAGCCTTTTTGCCAACCACTCATAAAAGTTGAGATGTTTGTTTACAAACAAGGAACTGCCCTATATATGCTCTCAAGACGGGCTAAGTGCATTTTTATTTCCCTTGCGCGTAGCTCTACTTTTTGAACAACAATGCAGTTGCAAAATTTCACATATTTTTATTAGTAGTAATTTTTTCTAGAATTTTTTTCATTTCACCCAAGACTTTTCACCAAAGCGACCGCAACAGTATATTTAGTAGTTTTAAAATTGTTATGGCGTTGAATTAACCAAAAGCATTTTGCACATGCAAGTATAATTTTAGTTTGATTATTCTTATGCAAACGCACATATATATTATTATTATTATTATTATTATGTAGAGTTAAATGAATGTTTAAGCATTTTACTTTTATTGCCATCCGAATGGTATATTTATTAATATTAAAGTTTTCATGACGCAAGTTTTATTAAGTGTTTTTCGACTGAGTGTGTGTAATTTCATATATATACTCGTATATATATATATATATATACATATATATATATATTTTTTTTTTCTCAATTATATAACCACATCACATTATAAATGAACACAATTATTTTTCTTTTTAGTTGGGGGAAAAAAAGAAAAAATTGTACATGCAAACAATATATTTTTATTGACATTAGCTTGATAGATTTGATAATTTTAAAGGTATTCAGTTATTAATTTTTAAACTCTTTTTAATTTCAGAAGTTATATGATTAATTGAGTTATTTAAAATTTTTACCATCTTTTGCTGCATTCGGCAAAAAATATATTTATCAGTAAGGCATATTTAATAATTTTAAACTATCTATTATAAAGTCGCTGTCATCAGAAATCATTTCTCTTTTTAGGGTTGTTTCATGGACGAAAAGTTTCTGATCCTTTCCCTATCACTATATTTATGGTGAAATTTTTATCGCATTCCTATAGTAATGCGTCACGGTTATGCAGGATAAAGATTTTCAGTAAAAGTAATGGTAGTAAAAAAAGCGGAAATTTTTCATCCTCATAAGTGCGGCATAAAAGGCGGAGTGCAACCATACATTTTGTTCAACATTTTCAGCCCCGCCTTCACTCTGTTATTTCTAGATTTTTTTTTTTTTTAATATATAAAAACATTAAAGTGGAAAAATAAATAAATAAATAAATAATACTTTTAAAATTCTCACGACCGCTAACGTAAGTTCACATTATTTGGAAATCTGTAACTACGCCAGTGGGCGTTTCTTTTGCAATTTGTATGTTGCTGTATTTCTTAAGAATATTCGCGATATTCATATTTGTATAATCAAAATACTATTGATACAAATGATTTTAATAGAAAGAACATAATTACTATCCATATCCATGTAAAATATAAATATAAATGCAGTAAAATCTTTTTTTGAAATACAGTAGCTTACGTCCACAGGTGGAACATATTATCAAAAAGACAGAAACATGCAGTCCCGAAAGTTTTAAAAAGGTGTTATAAATAAAAAGTAAGGCCAGGTGTCGTACACTCCGCCCTTTTTTCAGGACACTCTCAGAGATAAGAAGTTTCTGACTCTTTTGCCAATTCTGTTCAAGTGTAAATAAATATATATCCCTTATGTCAATAAATAAATAAATAATAATTTTTTTTTTTTTTTTTTAATAGTGGCATCCACTTTAATAATTTAAGGATATCATGTGGTTATAAATTTATATCTTTTAACCCGATAACGTTTCAATGTTTTCATCCTGAAATCAAATAATTAACAATTTTATCAATATTTTTTCAGAATTTTATCCTTTAATAGATTTTTAAACATTTAACCCTTCTCTGTTCTGTAGTTAGCAGCACTACTGCTAAATTTAATAAATAATGTTTCAGATGAAGTCATTCATGAAAAATTTCTTTTTTTTTGGTACTATTATTTTTATACAAAAAACTCTATCCTTTATAATACCTTATTAAATACTCTATTTAATTAACAGTTTCTGAAAATTTTGTCCTAGTTTAACAGATTTTTAAACATTTATTCAATACCATCCTTATTTCACACAACTTTTCTTGAACGGCATTTTTCTTCCCATTTAATCATAATCACTAACACATTGTCGTCGTGTATTTTCTTATATTAAACACTAAGCCCCGCCTTTTGACGTTCCTCTAAAACATTATATTACTTATTAAAATGATTTTAATTATTCACGATTAAATTATTCGAACTTTATACTTAGAAATTGTTTATAATTTTATTCGCATAACTAAATCTAAGAAAATTATTATCATTAATAATTTAAAAAAAAAGTGTCTTGTTACAAAAGTAGGTTGCGAGTGCATACTTGCCAACCATCTCATTAATAAATAATAGCAGGAGACTTGGCGTTAGAATATTAAAACAGGAATAAACTACTACGTCAGAAACGCCAAAGAGAAATTATTGAGGTGCATACAGCTGTTTCGGTAGCCTAAAGCGTACCGTCATCAGTGCAAAAAAAGAATTCTGAATCTGGAGAAGTACTCGTATATATAGGAGAGGAACCGGATTTAGTTCAACCAATAGGATTACGGAAGAGGTGGGGAGTGTGGCCAATAGGAATTAAGGAATGTGTAGCTGTGTAAATAGTAGAAAAATTAAGGAAATGTGGACTGAATGTAAAATTTCCAACAATCAGACAAATAGGGAACAGCGAAATCACAATTTACAAGGTTTTTAAAATTTTTATAAATATGAAAAGCTTCAAAGAAATCGAGTTCATGAATGGATTTAGGTCTGCAAATTATTTTAGCTGAATTAAATTTAAAATTATGATTTTCCTCCCAGCAATGTTTAGAAATAGCCGATTTATTGGTTTCTTGTTTGCGGACGTAATTCATATGTTCTTTTAGACGAAATTTAAGACTGCGTTTAGTTTGGCCAATATATGATAAACCACACTGACAGGATATACTATAAATGCCCCAAGAATTATGCATATCAATAGGATCTTTTAACTGAGAAAAGGTGAGTTTATTGGAAGGCGAAAATATTATTTTAAAATCATATTGTTTGAGAATTTTAGCTATGGTTTGACTGGTTTTAGAAAAATAGGGTAAAACAATACTAATATTAGATGTGACTGATTTAGTAGACGAAATACGAGGGAGTTGTAACTTTTGGATAGCTTTGTCTATAATGTAAGGGTCATAACCTCTGTCAATTGCGATGGCTTTCGGGTATTTAATTTCAGATTTCAATAAAATAGGATTTGAACAAATATTAAGGGCACGGTTTACAAAAGTATAGAAAGCAGCCATTTTTTGGTTAGGTGGGTGACATGAACGCGCATGGGGAGGAAGGGCGACTGCAAAATTTTTACGATAGACAGTGGTTGAAAATCCATTTACAGTGCGAGAGACGAGGGTGTCAAGAAATGGAAGGGAGCCATTACTTTCTATTTCATATGTAAACTGGATATTACTGTCAATTGAATTTAAGGTTTCTAGGACATGGTCAATATTGTGAAGAGATATGTCAATAAGCGTGAAGGTGTCGTCAACATAACGGGTCCAAAAAGGAAAAGATATTTTCTTAAAAAGCTTGCTTTCGAAATAGTGCATGTAAATGTCTGCGAGAATTGGGGAGAGAGGGGAACCCATGGCTAAACCTTCAGACTGACGATAGAATTTATTTTGGAAAGAAAAAGTGGTTTGTGATAAACAAATGCGGGTAAGAGAAATTAATTCTTGTATTTCAAAAGAGGTGAAATGAAACTCTTTTAATCTATTTTCGAGACAACAGAGGGCGCCACGTATTGGAACATTAGTGAAAAGAGATTTTACATCAAAAGAAACCATAGTGAGATTAGTGTGAGGGCAATTTTGAATATTTTTTGCAAAATTTATGGAATTCTTAACAGTATAACTATTAGCAGCAAGAAGTGGAGCAAAAATTGTGGTGAGAAATTTAGCTAGATTATAGGAAGCAGTACCGATATAGAGACTATTGGACGAAATGGAATATTGGGTTTGTGAACTTTTGGTAAAGCATAAAATCTGGCACAATTAGCAATAGAAGGGATAAGATGGGATTTAGTCGAGTTCAATAACAAGGTGCAAGATTTTATAGCAGATTTAATTTTATTTAATTCTTGAGGAGAGGGATGACGGGGCAGAGGAATGTATGGGCCATCATTAATTAGTTCGGTAACACTTTCGATGTATTGTTTTTTATCCAATATAACAATCTGACCACCTTTATCAGCTTTAGTTATGATGATAGAGGGATCACGGGGCAGAGGAATCATCATAACTAAAGCTGATAAAGGTGGTCAGATTGTTATATTGGATAAAAAACAATTGGATATTGGATAAAAAACAACCCTTCTATTGCTAATTGTGCCAGATTTTATGCTTTACCAAAAGTTCACAAACCCAATATTCCATTTCGTCCAATAGTCTCTAATATCGGTACTGCTTTCTATAATCTAGCTAAATCTCTCACCACAATTTTTGCTCCACTTCTTGCTGCTAATAGTTATACTGTTAAGAATTCCATAAATTTTGCAAAAAATATTCAAAACCAATTCTCGCAGACATTTACATGCACTATTTCGAAAGCAAGCTTTTTAAGAAAATATCTTTTCCTTTTTGGACCCGTTATGTTGACGACACCTTCACGCTTATTGACATATCTCTTCACAATATTGACCATGTCCTAGAAACCTTAAATTCAATTGACAGTAATATCCAGTTTACATATGAAATAGAAAATAATGGCTCCCTTCCATTTCTTGACACCCTCGTCTCTCGCACTGTAAATGGATTTTCAACCACTGTCTATCGTAAAAGTTTTGCAGTCTCCCTTCCTCCCCATGCGCGTTCATGTCACCCACCTAACCAAAAAATGGCTGCTTTCTATACTTTTGTAAACCGTGCCCTTAATATTTGTTCAAATCCTATTTTATTGAAATCTGAAATTAAATACCCGAAAGCCATCGCAATTGACAGAGGTTATGACCCTTCCATTATAGACAAAGCTATCCAAAAGTTACAACTCCCTCGTATTTCGTCTACTAAATCAGTCACATCTAATATTAGTATTGTTTTACCCTATTTTTCTAAAACCAGTCAAACCATAGCTAAAATTCTCAAACAATATGATTTTAAAATAATATTTTCGCCTTCCAATAAACTCACCTTTTCTCAGTTAAAAGATCCTATTGATATGCATAATTCTTGGGGCATTTATAGTATATCCTGTCAGTGTGGTTTATCATATATTGGCCAAACTAAACGCAGTCTTAAATTTCGTCTAAAAGAACATATGAATTACGTCCGCAAACAAGAAACCAATAAATCGGCTATTTCTAAACATTGCTGGGAGGAAAATCATAATTTTAAATTTAATTCAGCTAAAATAATTTGCAGACCTAAATCCATTCATGAACTCGATTTCTTTGAAGCTTTTCATATTTATAAAAATTTTAAAAACCTTGTAAATTGTGATTTCGCTGTTCCCTATTTGTCTGATTGTTGGAAATTTTACATTCAGTCCACATTTCCTTAATTTTTCTACTGTTTACACAGCTACACATTCCTTAATTCCTATTGGCCACACTCCCCACCTCTTCCGTAATCCTATTGGTTGAACTAAATCCGGTTCCTCTCCTATATATACGAGTACTTCTCCAGATTCAGAATTCTTTTTTTGCACTGATGACGGTACGCTTTAGGCTACCGAAACAGCTGTATGCACCTCAATAATTTTTCTTTGGCGTTTCTGACGTAGTAGTTTATTCCTGTTTTAAAAATCTCATTAATAACCGTACAATTGTTAACGCCCCCTGAAAAAACGCCTCTTTTCTCACACCACAATATTTTTAGAGTAATTCTCTCCAAATGTTGTTACAATTAAATAAGACAAAAATTACTTTAAAAAGTTATTGGTGCGAAAAAAAAAAAAAAAAAAGGCGGATACTAAAAATTGTACGGTTCATAATGAGATGGTTGGCAAGTATGCGAGTGCTAATGTATTTTTGTCGTTGAGTGGCTAATATTATAAATTTTATTGAACCATAAATAAATATTAAAGATCAAACCAGTAATATTAGGTCGACAATTTGTATGTATAAAATAAATGTTAAGGATTTGGATTCTTTTACTTTGAACAAGAATTGTTTTCATTACCGGGTGAACATCTGAACGGTGTCCTCGGTAAGCATTGATTACATGAAGAACGAATAATTTAGAATTGTAAGGCTATACGAAGACTGTTGGAGAAGTGTTGCAAACTTTCATAATTAACAGGGAGGGAAATTGAGAAAATACAGAACGTAATTTTCAGATTTCATTGGTCTGTATATTGTACTTTGACTGGTGCATTCTTTAAATCTATTATAGCACAATAAATATTTGTAAATTGATTTTTTTTTGCTATGTATTCTTTTGTTTATAAATTTACATGTCAAATGTGATCAATTTTTGTAAATTAATTAAAAAGTACAAATGAAGTCTTATATAAATGAAAACTTTATGTTTTAATAAACGAGTTTAATGTCATGTTAATATTAAGAATTAAAAATAAAAAATGTTACGAAAGTGAAATTAAATGAAAAAATTACAGAGAATAGGTAATATTGGCAATTATAAAAAAGTATACTTACTATTGTTATGACACACTATTCTGTTAATTGTCTCCAAAATATAACTGCTATAATATAAGGATAAATAGCTTTAAAAAAAGAAAAAAAAAAAGGCTTGGCTAAAAATATTACCGAATAAATTAAAAGAATTAGCAATTCTGATGGAGACGTACAGCTCATAATTATAGTTGCCAACTTAACACCTTTTTGCTAATGGAAAATTTTATTTTTTATTTATATTTATTTTTATTTTACTTTATGAGTGAAAACTGTTACAGTTCACTGATTAAGGTAAGTATAGCCACTTTTAGGGAAAATTTGAAATAGAAATTTTACAGTTATTGACTGGTTGAAGCACAGTAGAACAAAATAAAATGACTCGTTAGTAAATTTAACTGACTTACAGTTAATAATGAGAACTTTTTACAAAACTCTTCATAATTTTCTTTTTAAGTAATTAAATAATTTTTATCCAAATTGTACCACATTTGGCCACTTCAACATTATGTTATTTAAAGTGCATATTATGTAAAAGTAAATCGTTTTTATGTAATATTTATATCGATACACATATATTTGTTTACAAGATTAAAATAATTTTGAAATATTCTTTATTAATCGGTAAAGATATAAAATAAAATGCATACTTAAGTTTATTTAAGAAAAATTAAAAAGGAAAAAATAATTTAGTTTAATTTACTGATAAGACACATAGGGAGATATAACAATTAATCATTTTCATCACTAAATTCATCAGAATCGTTCTTAAAATTGGTGGAGTCCATACAGATAAATGGATATTCATCATCACTGGAGTCTGGTTCATCCAGCTGAAGCTATAGAAAGGAGAAACTTCCTTTACGGGATTCCTCCTTCAAAAGTGGACCTCACGCTTAACTGGCCGCAGAGTGGTGCTTACTGTAGAGCGCACATCATTATTTTTCTAATTATTGTTTTATTTTATGATGAATATGTCTAAATCTCGATGCTGTTTTTTATTTGGATATGACTCGGGTTATGCAATAGCTAATAAACAAAATAAAGACCTGTTTTCAAGAATTCCGGCATTGTTTTCTGCTGTCAAGGTGCATATGCTTCAAGATACGTTGTTCATTTAACATTTAAGTTATTTATATTTAAAATTAAATTTTTCTTAATAATTATGAAGGACAAAACTTCAACAACTGCCTCTTTTTCTTTTCTGTTCTTTTTTTTTTTTTTTTAATTTTATAAACGTTTTATTAAATATCATTAAGTTGAGTTTGTCAGAATAACAAGACTTCACTATTTCATTTGAAATATATATATATATATATATATATATATATATATATATAATATGTAATATATATATATATATATATATATATATATATATATATATATATAATATGTAATATATATATATATATATATAAATCTAAATAGAATGAAAAAAGAAAAACATCAAAATATGTAACTGAAGAGGAGCTAAAGAAAAAATGGAGACAAAAGTATCTAAATGGCAGAGGGGAGTTGTGACCACCCCACTCCGGTTAAACATGTTTTACGAACGGTCAACACTCTCGGATACCAGATACTTTGTCAAAACTTAGAATAAACTTACAGGAAAATGGCAAAAAAAGGAATAAATCCCAAATGAAAACCTTTAAAACAATTTATAAGAAAAACCAAATCACAATTTAAAACGAAATTAAATTGAACGAAACGAAATTAAATTGTTTTAAAGGTTTTTATTTGGGATTTATTCCTTTTTTTGCCATTTTCCTGTAAGTTTATTCTAAGTTTTGACAAAGTATCTGGTATCCGGGAGCGTTGACCGGTCGTAAAACATGTTTAACCGGAGTGGGGTGGTCGCAACTCCCCCCTGCCATTTAGATACTTTTGTCTCCATTTTTTCTTAACTCCTCTTCAGTTACATATTTTGATGTTTTTCTTTTTCATTCTATTTAGATTTATATTGTACATTAGCAAGGAGCAGCATTGCGCTCATCTAATGTTACTTTTTTGTATTTAAAATTAAAGTTTCCACATTCCTACATTTGTACAATATATATATATATATATATATATATATATATATAAAGAAAAAAAATTAAAACGTTACATTTAGCAAATCTTAAGACGTAAATTTAAGAAAGTGATGCAATTTAAGTCAGGGATAAGCAACATCATTGAAATGTTATTAACAAGTGTAAATCCAGCTTTATAAAATCTTTGACTTGAAATTTAATTAAATATTATTTTTCTTTGTGTTTTGTGATTTTCAGTTAGAGAAATGTTAGCTCAAAAATTATAAAATTTCATCGGATAATTTAATTTAATTAAACATTATTTTCTTTAAAATTTCTAAATTTTCACTCGAATTTAACCTACAAGAATCCGAGAGGTTCTGCTGTAGAAACTAGAAGATGCGAGATGCTGTTTTCGTTCCCAGGTCATGCTCGATGTCCCAGGCGTTCTGAGTTTTCCGTGGTTTTCCCCAAAACTTACGTAAATTCGAACTAGTTTTCCTCAGAAAATCCCCCCCCCACACACACACAGAGGGCATTCACCAAAGACCTAGGATCCTGACGTGATCAAACGGCATTAATCGACTCAAACCAATCCATCAATCTAATTTAGCAATTTTTAGACTGAACAATAATCTCTACTTTTAACCAAAGTAAATTTTTTGTCAAAATTCTTTACGAATTCGCGATTACTATATATCCCAATTTGTTTATTTTATTATTATTATTATTATTTTCCAGTGCAATTCGTTTTCCACAATTAGTTATCTTAGCCGGTCTGAGTTTTCTGAGATTTTCTTCGAAACTCGCGTGCATACATGCTTCGATAACCTTAGAAAAACATCCATGAAAAGCATTTAAATCTGGCCGAGAATCTCAACTATATCAAACGACCGTACCCCCCCCCCCCCCAAAAAAAAAAAAAAAAAAAAAAAAAAAAAAAAAAAAACTATGTAATTTAGCTATTTTAGACTGAATTCACAATTTCTATTATTATTATTATTATTATTATTTTTCAAAATTGACTATAAATTCGCAGTTTGAAATATCTCAAAGTTTAGTATTATATATTAGGGGGACTGGAAAATAACTTCATTTGAATTACAATACTGACATCGGAAATTTATCCTAGATAAAATTTAAGATATTCTTAGGTAACTTATAAGATGGTTATTTGTAAAGTACCATGTAAACACTGTTAAACAAAAATTTCCGGTTTCATTTTATTAATTCAAAACGACAGTATTTTCCGGTCCCCCTAATACATTTTTATTGATTGCAACCAAATGTCACAACTCATCCTCTTAGCCGTTCTGAGTTTTCCGTAGTTTTCTCCGAAACTCGCATAAATACGAACTAGATAGTTTAGAAAATCCACCCTCAGGGGATCGTATTTCTTATGCTTATTTTCTAAAGTTGATTAAGTTTATACTGGTTGAGCTTTCAAGGCCAGGTCTGCCTCCCATTTATTCAGTTGAATAAAAGTCTTATTTTATTTTACATCATTATTTCGTGTTCTGCCTTAAAGTAGATGCATAGTAAAGTTAATTAAGATGGGGTCTGCATATACGCAAACCTCACAAACTAACCTAAATAATGATACCATCTGCCATTTTCCCTATACTAACCAACTAAGGCAGACAAAAATACATCTAGACTGGGATTTATGCCGTAAATTTACAGAAAATTGCCCTTACAGAATGATTTGTGTACCACTACTCATTTTACCTAAACTTCGCAAACTCATCTATACACGGGAAATTAACTAGTACATATGAAAAGACAGTTGCTAAATACATAAAATGGCGAGTTTGCACAAAATCTGTAGGACTGTTTTTTTTTTTTTTTTTTTTTTTTTTTTTTAAGAAAAATAATGCTAAGACTTAAAATTGGACTGCGAAATCAGGATGCCTGACAATTTTCCTAAAAGTAACCAACAAATTTATACAAAAGGACATCTGCAAGTTAGTATACATAGCCAGTTTACCCAGAGCCTGATTAAGGGGGAAGTACACATTATCTCCGCTCTCACCGGAATATTTTTACAGTTATTTCTTACTTCATGTCATAGAAATTCCACGCTTTGACGAGGAAATATTTTTTATAAAAAATGAACGGTGTAAAGCAATTCAATTTACTCACCGTTATTAGACACCAGACTTCTTTTAAAATAATTTTTAATGAGAATTTTCTGTTTATTATAGGAGGAAAGTATTTGTTAAAAAATAACGGTGTAAGTATAAATAATGTGTGCTTCCCCCTTAATCAGGCTCTGAGTTTACCGTAGATATCGATATTTCTTTTTTTAAAAAAAAAGGGGGGGGGGATTGCATCTTTCTCCTTTCTTCTTGATCCCCACCATGGCAGATCAAATTGAAAATTTTTTTAACTAAAATTGTTGAAAAAAGTAAAGAAATATTAAAGAAAAACTTATAATGTAACATTAATTTATAAAAGTTTACTACATTCTACTTGGAATCATAGTTTTTTAGTAGAAAATTTGGAAAAAAGCATATAATGTACAAAATGTTAGTAAAATGGTACAAAGTAGAAGAAAAAAAAAGAAGAAAAGAAGAAGAAAATGGTACAAGTAGAAGAAAACTTATAATTCTACTCTTTCCATTGATGATAAAATTAAACCTGATAATTTGGTTGTCTTACTTTTTTATCCTCCTTTATGTTTTAAATTAGCCAAAGTTTTGAAGGATTTCAATTTTCACGTTATTTTTAAACCTGTCAATAAATTCCAATTCCCTTCAACCAAATCCCCTGTTCCCGAGCTTCAAAAATGGGGTATCTATAATGTCCCTTGTAATAACTGTGATTTATCTTATATTGGTCAAACTAAAAGAAATCTTGAATGTCGTCTACGTGAACATTCTCGGTATGTTGTTAATCAAGAAATTTCTAAATCTTCTATTGCGAAGCACAGTTGGGAATTTGATCATAGTTTTAATTTTAAGAGCGCCAAAATTATCTTTCATGCCAAACGCGTTTCCGAACTGGATTTTTTGGAAAATTTAGCTATTTACCTTAATCGTGATAAAATTGTCAATGAAAAATCTGATTCCACTTTGCTGTCTACAGCCTATAAAAATTTGTTTAATTCAATTAAATAATTTCCTTCATTATGTTTATAACATCATGTTAGTTATAATAAAATAATTCTAATTAAAATAAAATGAATAATTTATTAATTGATAAATTTTATTAAATTTACTTATTATTGAATTATTATATTAAATTTACTTATTATTAGTTTAATATTATTGAAATAAAAAAAAAAAAATTAATTGTTTACTCCTTTCCTCCCTCTTCTTTTTGTAGTGTGTGTGTACGTGTGTTCCTCTCTGATTGGTCCTGCCCTGCATGTTGCTTCCTATTGGTTGTTTGTGTTGCTCCTCCCCCTCTGGATTTTGTCCTGCTTCCAGTCTTGCTTTTGCCTCCAAGGCAGTTGCACGTGTTTGCACCTGATGAAGAAAGGCTACGTCCTTTCGAAACCGGTTGTGCTGATTTAAAATTTATGGTGTGTGAAGAAGATTTATTTTCTTGCTATTGTCTGTACGCCAGTTTTTGAATTTATTTTTGGAGATCAAATTGTGATAGCATGTCTTCAAACCAATCCTAGTATCCTGGGGGAGGGGAGAGGATTTTCAAACAGTTACCAATTGCTCGTGCTTAGTTCGAGTGCGATATTAAACCCATTCTTGTCCTTCTTAATCTTGTTTCCAATGAAGTAGTTAAGTTGCCAATGATGCATATCTCCCAACAGCTAATCTAATAAGAGGAATGAGATAATTTCGGATAGCCTCAAATGCTTTTATTTTGGTCTTAAAGTAGCAGCTTTGTGCTTTAACCTTTACTAAGATCAAGACATTACTCAGGGATGGAACACGGGCGCAGAATTCATACCACTATGAAAGTAAGAAAAATTTCTACCTCTTAAATCAACGATATTATAGGTATAGAAATTTCTTAAACAGATTCCGGTGTAAATTCTGCGCCCGTGTTCTATCCCTGCATTACTGGAGAAAATTGGCTTTAGGGTACTGTTTGGCGTATTTTACAAAATTCTCCAACATGGCGCCTTTCCATATTGCCTAGTGAAAATGTACGATTTACAATAGAGCGAGCTTTTGGCAAGTAAAAAGACAACAATAACAAATAAATAAATAAATATGTACGTTAAGGTAGTTTAACGTCGCCCTACTGTTACATTGCGGGGAATTGGTGATGGTCTGGGATTTAACCCTAGGTGTTGTCAAGAAATATTGCATCACAATTTTTATCCACTGCTAAAAACACACAAAATCAAACCATTGAAAAGCACAATATAATAATAAAGCATAGTTTTCGAAATACATGATATTAAAGAAAAAATAAAATAAAATCTTAATCACGGAGTAAAATTCGCAGTTATTATGGAATAAAAATTTAAAACAAAGGAAAATGCCTTAATACTTTCAAATATATAGATATTGATCTTACAGCTTCCTGAAATTTCATTTAAAAGGCTTTAATCGTCTAAATTTAATAAATAAAATAAAATAAAATAAATAAAAAAATAATAATAATCTAAAGGCTTTAAAGTTGAAACGTGAAGACCTTAAAATATATGAAAATTGGCATTTGTGCTTCGAACATTTTTGTGCGGAAGATTTTAAAAACATTATCTTAAAGAATAATAAATGGTGAGCGGAACCTGAGTTTCAGGATCCAGCTCTATAGCACAAATGATATCACCTGATTAAAACCAGAATAGACAACATTTTAATTTATTCAGGAGTATTTTTAGCCCACTCTTATTCTATAGCTTTTTTTTTTTTTTTTTTTTTTAACCCTTTGTATCGAAAATTATTTTATTTTTGGAAAAATAGTTTGAAACTCTTTTATTATATAGCTTTATGCATGAGAATCATCTCATATTAACACTTTCGCGAACGCATGATTTTGAATTTTTGACAGTAACATTCGCCAGTGGGTGTTATTCTCCTACGTTGCAATATTTCAGAAAAAAAATTTCTGTATTCATATTTATATTAGAAATGAATATACATTATAATTTCATTCTTTCTAATCAAAGTATTTGTATCCATAGTATATTTCGTTGTAAAAATGTGAATATTGGTTATATACTTAAGAAATAAATAGCATACAAATTGCTTAAGAAACGCCCACTGGTGGAGTTACAGATGTTCAAATGACGTGAATCTACTTCAGTGGTCACGAAAGTATTAAATTTAGTTTAAACTATAGCTCAACTATAGGGAAAGCTTAAACTATAGGGACTAAAGCTTAAAGAGTAGTCCCGATGAAATTCTGTAGTAAATTTTGGTATTATTGAAGATTTTTTTTTTTTTTTTTTAATGGGATTTTAAAGCCCCGTTGTGATACAAAGGCTAAAGAAAAATTTATCTTACTTTAACATAACTTTTTTCTTTTATCCGCTTTCCACATGTGACTTTCAGCATTATCATTTAAATGAGGAGTCATCAACTTTTGCCAAAGCAAATTTTAAATGAACTTAAAATCATATATATTTGGAAAAATCCAAACAGATTTTCCTTACTAAGAAAGCCTTTCTACACTGTAAAACATGCGAATTTTTTCAGATTTTTTTTTTTTTTTTTTTTTTTTTTTTTTTTTTTTTGGGGGGGGGGGGGTCTTATTTTTTTGTCTTTCTTATTATTTTATTTTTTTTTTTTCAAATTTCATACACTAGCTACAAGTACGCTTACGTCCTATTCACATTAAGCTTTAATATTGAAGCTATGTTACTGTTCTTCGATGCTTCGAAAATTACAAAATATATTTCTGTAAATGTACTATACTGATAGTAAAATAATTATATAGTAGCTACAAAACTTCTTTAATCAATACATTTATATACATAATCATATGAGATGCTTATATATGAATATTTTATTTATTTTTAATGAAATATATGAACATAAAATATTAAAATGAAGAAGAAAACATGTTATAAAATTTTATAAATCAAGCAAAATATATATGTATACTTGCCAACCAAACCCGGAAGATTGTTAGTTCCTGCCCCTTTGTGTACACAACTTGATTTTTAGAGTAATTAACTTCAAATATATTTAAGATTAAATAAGAAAAAAAAATGTACTTAGGGAAAAAAAAAAAAAAAAAAAAATAGATGTGAAAAAAAAAATAGACGGAAAGGGGCGGGACTACTAATCTTCCGAGTTAGGTTGGCAAGAATATATATATACATAGTGCAGAAATTGTTCTTTTTCACGAACTGGATAAATAATACTTTTTTCTGAATAATCTATATATATATAATATAATACCGCTTTAAATATATGTTAAATAAAAAGTTTTATTACATAAAGTAATTTTTTGGTACTCTACATTTCCCAAATGACACATAATACGAAACCCCGCCCTTTTCCAGTGTTTAAAGGGTAGTAACGCTTAATATGCTTTCTATTCGTTTAGATCTTTCCACATCATCTTCCTTTTTTCTTAAAAAAAAAAAAAAAAAAAAAAGAAATAAAAGCTGCAATGTAACAATCTTTTGTTAACTTAGAATGATAATTACAGGGATTGAACACGAGCGCAAAATTCATACCACTCTCAATGTAAGAAAATTTTCTACCTTTTAAATCGACGATATTATAGGTAGAGAAATTTCTTAAACACGTTCCGGTATGAATTCTGCGCCCGTGTTCCATCCCTGTAATTATATAGAGGATTACATTTCAAATGTATGATTGGTAATAAAACTCTATTATTATTTATTTATTTTATTTGTGTTCATGCGATTAATTGTTTTCTTGTGTTTATGATGAAATCTTGTCATTTTAACATTGCTGATTAATAAAATATAGTCTTTTGTTCTCAATATATATATATATATATATGTATGATGTATGTATATATGTATATATATATATCTGCGAGAGCATCGAACATTTCTCTTAGTATTAATTAAGTCAAAGGACGTCTTTAAAATCACCGATAATGAAAATATAAAATTCTGCATTTGAAAAGCTACATTTATGTGTAAATAACAAAATATTATTATTTAAAAAGTGTGGCTAATCTGACGCAAAAAAAAAAAAAAAAACTTTTATTTAATTTCAAACTATTTAAATTCTGAATACATAAATTAGCATTATAATCTATATCCTTTTATAAAAAGTTTATAAAATAAAGACTTAACTTATAAATTGTATTGAGAGAAAAAAGAAACTAAAAAGAAAAAATATGTATATGTTAGGCAAATTTTATGCATATTTTGTGAAATCATAGACTTTAGGAAACTGAAATATTTTGTATTTTTTCCCTAAAGTAATGATAGTCAAGGTAAATTTAACTTAATTTGATGACAAAATTATTTGTTTTATTATTATTATACTTATTTCATTCTACCCCTATCTTATTTTATTTTTATAGAATAAAAAATTTATATTGAAATTTAATTTTTCCAACTGAGTGAAAATAATGCCTGGACCGGGAGTCGAACCCCGGATCTTTGACTTACAAGGTGCAGGCTCTACCAATTGAGCTATCCAGGCCGACAACCGGTCTGGCATTACTGACTCAGACCTATTAGGTTGTTTGAGTGAGTAATGCCAGAGGTCTGAGTGAGTAATGCCAGACCGGTTGTCGGCCTGGATAGCTCAATTGGTAGAGCCTTGACCTTGTAAGTCAAAGATCCGGGGTTCGACTCCCGGTCCAGGCATTATTTTCACTTAGTTGGAAAAATTAAATTTCAATATGATTTTCTTCCCAATCATTTGATTGTGTGATTTTAATAAAAAATTGTAAAAAATTTATAATTTGCTGTTTCAAAATTCTTTAGCGTAAATAATCTTATTAAATATAAAGGCAAAAGTACTAATGAGATCCTATTAAAGAAGAACAATCGATAACCGATCACATTCTTTATGACTTTTATTTATTTATTTATTTATTTATTTTTTAATAGAGTTATATAACATTTGACCTCTTTAATTGAAGATTTAGCTTAAGGGTAGTCAGCCTTTCTAGACCCATCGTCAACTTTTGTATCTGCGTTAATAGTAGAATTTTAGAACGGCCCATTACGTAAGGATTGTATTATTTTGCGATTTAATTTGTGACACTTTATAAAATACAAAAGCAGAAGAATATCATGAAGATCTATGCAATAGTTTTTAATAATACTGTGATTTAAAAAAAAAAAAAAAAAAAAAAGAAAAAACCCATTTTAACATTTTTAAAGAATCAAGTAAATTAAAGAAAGTAAAAGTACTGCAGTATCAGACAAAACTCCCATTGTCACCATGAAACGGCCATGGGAACCAGGTTGAGCGTCACTGATTCAGACAATTATATGACAGCATGTATTAAAATTATTTTCGTGGTATAAATAAAAGGTAGGGCCAGGGGTCGTACTTTCCGCCCTTTTTTCAGGGCCCTCTCAGAGATAAGAAATTTCTGCATATTTTCACAATTCTGTTCAAGTGCAAACAACTATATTTCCTTTATGTAAATAAATAAATAAAAACTCACTTTTTTTTTTGGTACTGGCATCCATTTTAATAATTTAAAGCTATTATGTGGGTTTCAATTAATATCTTTTAACCTGATTACGTTTCAATGTTTTCATACTGAAATCAAATAATTAACAATTTTATCCAACCATTTTTCAGAATTTTATCCTTGTTTAACACATTCGCGACCGCATATTTTTGCCTTTTTGACAGAAAGGTACGCCTGTGGGCGTTATTCTCCCAAGTTACAATATTTCAGAATAAAATTTTCTGTAGTCAGATTCATATTACAAATGGGTATACATTATAATTATACTATTTCTAATCAAAGTATTTATTTCCATAGTACGTTGGTTGTGCAAATATTAATATTGTGTATATTTTTAAGATATAAATGAAATACAAATTGAAAAGGAAACGCCCACTGACGGAGTTAGAGATTTTGAAATGACGTGAATCTACGTAAGCGGTCGTGAAAGTGTTAATAGATTTTTAAACATTTATTCCTACTCTGTTTGGTAGTTAGCAGCACTACTCCTACATTTAATAAATAATGTTTCAGATGAAGCCAGGCATGAAAATTTTCGGCTTTTTTTGCTACCATTATTTTTATACAAAAATCTCTATCCCACATTATATCTTATTTAATTAACAATTTTTCATAATTTTGTCCTTGTCTTATAGATTGTTAAACATTTATTGCTTCTCTGTTCGGTAGTCAGCAGCGCTACTCCTAAATTTAATAATTAATGTTTCACATGAAGCCAGAATTTTCGGATTTTTTTGCTACCATTGTTTTTATACAAAAATCTCTATCCTATATAATATCTTATTAAATACCCTATTTAATTAACAGTTTCTCACAATTTTGTCCTTGTGTAATAGATTTTTAAACATTTATTCCTTCCCTGTTCGGTAGTGAGCTATCTTATTGACGTTCCTACTTAATTTCCCTATTTCATATGTTATAATTTATATTAATACCACCCTTTTTTCACACAACTTTTCGTGAAGAGTATTTCCCCCCCCATTTAATCATAATCATATAACACGTCCTCAGGCATTTTCTCATTTTAAACAGTAAGCCCCGCCCTTTTGACGTTCCTCTAAAACCAGAGCTGCCAACCAAATCCGGCAAATTGTTAGTACCGCCCCTTTTTCTACACCACTTAATTTTTAGAGTAATTCTCTTCAAATAAATTTACGATGAATGAAGAAAACAAATACTCTAAAAATTAAGTGGTGTAGAAAAAGGGGCGGTACTAACAATTTGCCGGATTAGGTTGGCAGCTCTGTAAAACATTATATTATTCATTAAAATTATTTTAAGTATTCATGATTAAATTATTCAAACTTTATTCTTAGAAATTCTTTACTAATTTATTTGCTTAAGTAAATCTAGGGAAATTATTATTATTAAAATATATATATATATATGAAAAAAATGTGTCTTGTTACGAAAGTGCTAATGTATTATTGTCGTTGTGTAACTATTATTATAAATTTTATGAAACTCGAATAATTATTAAAGTTGACACCAGTAATATTAAGTCGACAATGTTTATAGATAATATAGATGTTCATGCAATATGAAAGTTAACACTGGCGCACACTCGACTCTTAAACGTACAACGAAGAAGTCGTGCTTTTCTGTCCGTGGGAGTAGCGCCATCTGGTGTCCTCTCCTACCATCAACTTGTTTTTCTCGATTTGATCTGCTTTTATTTTGATTATTCCTACGGGTGGGTGAAGCCCTTTTCAGGGCTAATTTTCGCGCCGCCCGGAAGTTTATCATTTAAGATGCCGACCTTCAATTTCAACGGTCATCCTATTGATCAACCTACGCTGGTAGCTGGAATAGCTGCTGGTAGTATAAAACCCAAGTTCCGTGACTTGTTTCACAAAAAAGTTGATTCAACGCATCATCCTAAATATAATGAACTGCTTGACCTGTTCGCAGACTACGTAGATGAAAGTATAACAAATCTTATACAGAATTTCAAAGACTCTCAAGACATCACCTTGCAAGAAGCGGTGAGTTTTATTTCTGATGAATGTCTTACGTTCTTTTTAGATCCCTACAATCTCCCTATTTCTAACCTACTAACTTTTAAGGATTTTTGTAAAGATAAATTCAATCTACCTCCCTTCGAGGTTCTCTTAAAACATAAACCTATTAATAACGACGGACTGCTTAAATATGTTAGAGATTCTGAAAAAAAAGTACGTAAACGTAAAACTCCTGACACACCTGTCAGTCCTAGTATATCCACTACAAACTCCTTTTCTTCTTTAGAAAACCTTAATGATACCGATATGTCTGATGTTGAAAATATCACTGAAAATAATGAAAATACCAATGCTAACATAACTGATAATGCTGAAGAGTCGGCTAAGTCTAATAATGTAAAACCCTCCCCATTCTTTATTGAATGCTCGGAAAATTGGAACAAAATTGCTAAATCAATCTCCGAACTTTGCCAGGTCAATCCACTAATTAAATTAAATGGCAGACTTATCAAAGTTACTCCAAAAAACTCTGATGATTTTAGACTCATTCAAAATTACCTTGCTGAAAATAATCTAAAATTTACCACTCTAAATCCCGTTGACAAGCGTCCGAAGAAAATATGCCTCAAAGGTATGCCCTGTTATACTGACCAACAAACAATTATAAATAGCTTTGCAGAACATGGCTTTATTGCCACTCGTGCTACCATGCTCAAAAACAGACGCACTGGTCAGCCTATGCCATTATATATGGTTAACATACTTCCACAGAAAGACTTCGAAAAAATTTACGAAATTACCAACATCGCCTGTATCTCAGTTACTATTGAACGTTTCAGATCGGATCCCATTAAGCAATGCAGACGCTGCCAGCTCTTTGGGCATTCCAGTGATACTTGCGGACTTACCCCAAAATGTGTTAAATGTGCCGACGAGCACTTAACATCCGACTGCCCTAAAAATGGGAAATTCACCCCTAAATGCGCTAATTGTGGCGATTCCCATCCTGCCTCATACCGAGGATGTCCTAAGTATCCCCTTAATCCTAATAAAAAAACCATTACTGAAAAATCCAAAAACCACAATAATTTACACAAAGAAAGCCTGCAATTCGCTGAAATTCTCTCCGAATTTAATTACACGCGAAAAAATCATCGTTCTGAAAATCCAAACTTAGACCTGCAAACTACGAACAATATTAATCAAACCGAAATAAGTTCCAATGAAAAGACTGATGAAATTGTTAACCTCGATAATCATTTCCCTAAACTACCAAATTCTGAAAATTCTAGCAATAATGATCGATCTTCTATTCCAGTCGTAAACGAATTAGGAGAAATCTTTATTACTTTCAAAGACCTAAAGGAAATTTTTCAAATTTCCAAATTTATTAATTTTATTAAAAAAATAGCCCAAAAAATTAAAAACCATGACAATCCTCTCGACAAAATTTGTATCATCATTAGCGAATTCGAAAAATTCTCGGATGAAATCCCATCCTTAACTCACAATTAAGTTTACTTCTCTTAGCCGATCTTTCAATTTATCTAGTCCTACCCCATTATTTCATCTTCTTGCCTACAGATGGCGACACCAAAAATCGTTGAAATCTTTTGATTTCTTTGCTTTTTATCTGTAATTTAATACCGTCAACTTATTTGATTTTATAACTTTTAAAATTTTTTTCGATTACCATTTCTTAAATAAAAAACTCTCTCCTTTAACCTATTAGACTATTGTATGGTCACTGAAAGGTGCCTTTTTTTTCTTTTTTGATCAGAGTTTCCTGCTTTTAGACCGACTTTTCCACGGCATGTTTTTTTTTTTTTTTTTTTTTTTTTTTTTCGCTTTGGATCTGTGAACTATTTGTTATTTATATTTTTTTCAGACCCCTCTCTTTATTATTTTTTTTTAATGCAGTCTTTACTGCTTACTAACACTTTATTTTTCCTGGGATCTAATTAAAGACTATATAATGTAGACCGGAGATAAAGAAGTTGACTTCTAGGTGCTCCATTAATGCTATAATCCAGTTCCAGTTCCAATATGAAAGTTTGACAAGACCTTAGTTCGCGCCCCTCGCAAATTCTCCAGCTCCAAGCTCCGATGGCTCCCACTTGCTCCTTGTAATGCGCGTGCGCGCGACTAGGCCGTGAGCAAGATGCTGTGAGATGGCACGCATTTGCAATCTTCCTTCTGAATTTATAATATCCTTTGCGCTATCTGCAGCGATTAATTTAAATAAACATTTCTATAAGTTAAAACTTTGTTTTTTTTATTATTTGAAAGTTTTTTTATTCAAAGTTCATTTTTATAATGTTAACATTAATTAAATAAATAATCTGGTGTGTCACTCACACGACTTTCTCTTACCCTGAAATTTAATACTATAAAATACAGGTTGGAGATTAAGAGGTAAGATAACGAGTACTGTTATGTAAACCTATGTTAACCCTTTGCGGCGCAAGACAATTAGGATCATTTAAATTATACTGCCACCGGAATTCATGAACTAAATTAAACTAAAAGAAATTTTAAGGTTTAAAACACCGGTCTTTTCTGATATGTTATAAACGTAAACTTTTGCTAAAAATTTTCCGGGATGAATTTTTGCAGCTGGATCTTAAATTTTGCGTCCTCGTAGCAAGGACACCGCGCGTTAAGGGGTTAAACAATTCATATTAGGCTTCTGAAGAGTTTTATATGATAATTAGTTTTGTGTGAGGGGGGCTACTGCCCCCTCAACCCCCCGTTTCATTAATGCACCTACATTTATATAAAATTTAATTCGGTTTTTAAAAAATATTTCTCTTTTTAAAAAATAATTTATTAAAATTATTATTTAAAAAAATTATCTTTTATGATAAGGCAGACGATTTCCATATTAGAGAAGTAGTTTAACACCAAATATCCAAAAAAAAAAAAAAAAAAAAGTCTATTTTATTATCAATATTAAAAAAAAAAAAAAAAAAAAAAAAAAAAACGATTTTTTTCTGAGTATTTTTTTCGTTAAAAGTAAAAAAAATCGATAACTTTGTTTTAAATTATCGCAGATCGATGGTTCAACCATTCGTTTTATAGGTATTTTCGAGCTCTTTTGAAAGATACCCATCATGAAAATTTACTCCCCTCGAGGGGGGACTTCCCCCCCAGGGGGGAGGCGAGGCTCCTACATACACAAAATTTTTTTCCCAGTTAACTGTCTCTATTACAAAAAATATATATTTGTTTCATTTGGTTTAGTGCAGTCTATAGACGATAAACTCTATTTTCCTGCAATTTCCCCCATACACGTAATGTATTAGAATTCTCTTGATTGTCCCTGTACACGAACCATTTGCTTGATCTTAACGAAAAGCTTACTGTAGCATCCCTATATGATACACATTTAGAATACCAAGTTTGAACTTTCTGCCATAATTTGTTTTTGAGATATGCTGATAACAAACAAACACACAGACACACACACAGACACACAGACCATTTGCTAAAAACATGATTTTCGTATTCAGGGGACCTCAAAACATGTAAATATAACAAAATCTCGCGTTCGAAAATTTGAGCCAAAAACAATACTTACTCTACCTTATGGGTAAGAGAAAGTAAAAAATGAGGGGGGGGGGGGGTTAAAAATTATTTAAATAGATATTTTTAAAACTTTTTATTTCATATTAAAATTTTTACGGGAAAATGTTTGCCGAAATTTTTATTTAATGATCATATAAAAAACATTTTTTTTTCCCAGATATGTTTAATATTTTTTAAAGATATATTTTTAAAATAAACTAATATTTTTCGCCAAATTTGGTCGCCAAGTTCGCCAAGACTGACTTCACTAAAGTGAATGAACTACCCCTTTATTTTCACTTTGCGTGTAAAACTACTTTCATTGTAGGAACAGTACAGTTAATTTGGGGGAAAAGATATAATCCGTTGTAACAATATTTAGTAATTTTATCTAATTTTCAATTTATAGCTTAACTGTCACAACAAAAGTAATAATTTTTAAAGAAATTCAACAATATAATTTCTACAACAATTTCTTTCGCTTTCGCTTTTTAATCATTGTAAAACACATTGTTTACATTCTGAACAATTAAAACATAAATCTCGAGGATGAAACAAATTAAACAACAATTATCATTTATCATAGACATAATAAACTTTTTATTACATCAGAACCTCTAATAAAATTCAATAGGTAATAAAGAAAATAGTTTTAGTTAAAAATGGAAAGAAACAGAAAATATTTTCAATCTGATTATATTGAAGAAGATCTTTTACATTTTGCAGATGGAATTTTAGAAACTGAAGATGGTAATTCGTTCATCATTCATAAATTTATCTTGGCCAAACAGTATGAATATTTCTGCGCTCTATTTAATAACAAGAGCAGAAAAGAAAACCGTTTTTTGATTCCGGGTTTAAAAAGTGATATTTTGAGAAGCCTTTTATGGTATATTTATTGTGGACATATAGACCTGACGGACGAAAATATAGATGAGATTATAATAGCATCTGATTACCTCATGATGGATGATCTACTGTCCCATATAAAGGATTTCCTAAAGCATAATTTATCTGAAGATAACTGCCTATGTATTTTCTCAGCAGCATTGACAATCAGTAGAGAAGATTTCGTAAAGACATGTTACAGGTTCGTACAAACTCATTTTGAAAATATCGTGTGTTGCAATGATACCGGTTTCGGAGATATACCATTACATATTTTGAAACAATTTCTCAGTGACAGAAATATAAACGTCCAAAATGAAGAAGCCGTGCATCTCGCGATCCGAAAATGGGTTAGCGCTGATACTCCTAATCGTTTACATCTAGTTCCTGAATTAATAACTTATTTGAAGGTGCCTGAATTCGACGAAAATTTAGCAACAAAAATTTTAAAAGATGAAATAATAGCAAATAATCCATACTGTGTAGATTTAATTGATAAAATGAGATTATTTCCCAATACTAATTGTGTGGAGCTCCTCCAAAGTTATGTAAAAGAACAATCGAAACCATGTATTCCATTTTATGAGAAGCGTTTGCCTGCTAAGCTTAATCTCATTATTTTTCCTTGCATCATAGATGTAACAGAAGGCATTGTGGTTTGCATAACGTATGATGAAAATATTGATTTGTGGAAAGAAGTTTTTGTAACAGATATAAACCCAAAAGCAATAGCTTGCGCCAATGACTGCCTTTACATGCTTAAAACAGATGAAAACATCAATTATCGCTATGACATTTTAAAAAAGCAATTTTATGAGCTAGAAGATTTTGTGGTTCCACGTTATGGTTATGCTGTTGTTAATTTAGATGAAACTATATGTGTTTTGGGTGGATTTTCACCATTCACCGATGAGGAAATCTATGAGGTTGAGAGTTATGATTCTGAATCGTGTGAATGGGTTAGCATAGCATCCATGTTTCCCATCACTGCTTTTGAGTGTACCACATTGAAGAATTTTATTTATGTTGTTGGATTTAAAATACATTTTGAATCTTATGAAATGGTTGCTCAAGTCTACGATTCATCTTCAAATGTCTGGAGTATTTTACCGCCAGTTTCTATTGACCGATCGCATTTTACTATGGCTGCTTACCAAGAAAAAATATACGTGATTGGCGGAAAGAACAGCGATGATGTATATATAAAGGACGTTGAAATATTTGATCCGATCACTAACCGATGGAAAATAGAAAAGAATCTTCCTCATGTATATTATTATCCAGAAACCTTAGTTCTTGACGATTTACTTATAGTACACGACATGAGCTTGGATGATCGTGAATACCGACCGATTAATCCACCCGTATATTGGAATAATGACAAAGCATGCTGGGAAATGTTTGAAAAATCATCTGAGTTAAATAACTTAAGCCTATACCGATTCGTAACTTTGAGAAATGTTGACTGTATCGATAACATTTTACAAGAAAACAGACAAGATAATTTTGAGAGAAGTCCTTTCAACTGAATCAGCAAAACCTATGAATTCTTTTTGTCTTCTTGGAAATATTTTTTTTCGGGTTAAAAAATTACAACTATTGAACGTTAATATGTCTGTTAAAGGTATCAAATTCACAAAGTCTTTATTAATTAATGAAATATTTATTTTTAGTTTGCTTATTAAATCTTCGATGAAATAAAACGTTTTCAGTTCTAAATATTTAAGTGTTGTGTTTGCTTATATAACAAAAAAAAAACCATGTTATTTATATATTTTGAAGGTTTTAAAGTTACATTTAATACTAGCAAGCTACGTCCGCTTCGCTAGTCACTATATTTAAATGATTTTTCAAAAGAATTGAATCATTATTTATTTTTTATATTACATTATAAATAAAAACTAAAATAAATAAATAATATCGCCTTAAATCTTGTTTCGGGTACCCGCTGCCAACGGCAGGTCTTTTTCTACCTGAACTGCATCGGGTTCAGGTTACCACTGACTGCAGAAAAATCCTTTTCGGGCACTTTAATTTGGGTATTTATAAACGATAGGTGGATCTGTTATTATTTAGGGACTACAATTTTAAAGATGACTGTATCTCAGCATCTATTAAATATTTTAGTTTATGAGCCATGCATTTTATAGCTCCCGTTCTTTACATTATATTACGATTTGATTCCGACCAATGTAATCTATATAAATAAAGAGAAGTGTCTGTCTGCGTATCGGTCTGCGCTCTTGGTGCTTCTACTACTGATCGCAGAGCTACATAACCCTGCAGATGGATAACTGAAACTTTACAGGTGAGCACCTCACCGCTATTTTTTCGAATTCAAATATTTTTATTTATTTATTATTTTTATTTTTTAAATATTGGCTTCTATGTTTCATTTTTCTAAACTTTTTACTTTCATTTTAATCATCTGAGTATCTTAGTAACGGGTATTACGCTATTTATTTTTCATTTATTTCACGGAGAAATATATGTATTTTCTATTTTTAATTTATTACAATTATTGAAAATCAAATTTTAAATGCAGTAGAAAAAATTAAGTATGTTAAATTTTAAATTGAAATTGTATTTATAGCTGTTATGTTTATGTATAATTTTTATAGTTTTACAACTTTTTATTTATTTATTTATTTATTTTAATTAATTCTTTTGATATATTTTTTTTTCAGTATTTATCGGGAAAAGGGATAGTATATAATAGAAAGGATTAAACTGATTAAAATTAAAATTTAATTAAAATTTGTTTGTTTTTTATTTATTTAATTCATTTTAAAAGAAAAAATATTTTTTATTTATTATATCGATCGGAATCAAATCGGAATATTGTGTAAAGAGCGGAGGCTAGAAAATACTTGGTTCAAAAACTAAAATATTTAATAGATGCTGAGATATAGTCATCTTAAAGTCGTGGTTCCTGAACAATAGCAGTTCCTTAAATCGATAAATACCCAAATTGAAGTGTCCGAAAAAAATATTTCTGCAGGCAGTAGTAACCTAGATCCGATGTAGTGCGGGTGGAAAAAGAGTTCCGTAGGCAGCGAGTACCCGAAGCGAAGTTTATTACAATTTTAATGTAGGATTTTTTTTTCCTAAGTTTTCATTTATAATGTAATATATATATATATATAAAATAGTGATTAGAAAATGATTCTCTATATTTAATGATTTGAAAAATCATTTATGTATAGTGACCAGCGAAGAGGGCATAGTCTGTTAAATAAATATAGTCTATTAAATAAACATATAAAATAAATAAATAATACCCAAGATAAATATATTAATTTTAATTTTATTTTTAAAGTTACAATGATGCCATTTTGCAATATGTATAAGCAAATTTTTCATTATTGGCGTGAAAATTTATTTCTTTTTATGTATAAAAAAATGAATGGGAAAACTTTTTTGGAGACAATTAAATTTAAAATTAATATTCAAATGGCTAATTTTAAAGGTACTATAAGAAAATTATTATCATATTTTAATTAAGTTAAAAAAATTACCGTAATTTCTGGTAGATATCCCGCAGGTAAGATGTGTCATTTCACCACCACAAATTTTATTTAATAGAGAAATCTATACTTTTTCGAAGGAAGAGCTCGTACATATATAAATTTATTTATCAATTGAAATTTCTGGTGCAAAACAGGATTATATAACCTGCGGGGTATCTACCAGAAATTACGGTAAATAAATAAATAAATTAACAACTATAAAAAGAATATTGTTCTTGAATGCTATCTAAAATATTTTGATTAGTTGCCGAAACGTCAGTGGAGTTCTTCCTGTTGAGACTTAGAAAGATTTTGGGTTCCGTCTGTGCGTCTGGTTGTCTGTCGCGCGATAGCGGCCAAAAAAATTACGATACTGGCTTCGAATTTGTTACACATATTCATGCGTCACACGGAATTAGCTGTATAGATTTGGGTGTGTATTCCATTTGTAGTTCATATACACTCCAATGTTTTACTTATCATTACGGCGTATGGACTGAATCTATATATACTGCAATAGCGGCCACAAAAGTCCTTCGACTAACTTGCAAATTGGCACACACGTTCAGGCTATCTATAGAAGTAACTGTACAAATATTGTATTTATTGTACTGTATAACTGTATAACTGTACAAATATTGTGTGTATATTGTTTATGACCTGTGCACAGGGACACGAAAAAGTTTTTCTTATCATTACACGGCTTATGGGAGGAATTTCGTTTAAACGAATTTTAAAATCGTTACTCTGAATTCAGCAAAATGAAATTGGCGTACATTACTGAAGTACTTAAAATGATGTTTTCTGTAGAAAATATGCACTCTTAGGCTTCCTAATTAATGTACATGACTTTACAAAAGTGTTCCGACAATATCATATAATCCTCCAAATTATGTCAAATTTCGAACATGAGAAACGTAAAATAAGTTAAATTCATGAAAAACGTAGAATACGTTGAATAGTTTTTACTGATGTATACAATGTTTATGGTTCGTTTACAGAGACACACAAAAGAATTTCATGACATTATTGTCTATAGTAAAATTTTTATTTAAACGCATTTTAACTCGTTTATGCTGCATTCAGCATAATGAAATTAACATACATTATAAATATGTATAAATGCATGTTTATTCTAAAAAAAGGGATATGATGTATAGACTAAATGACTTATTTACAGGAGTGCATAAAAGAATTCGGATGATATTCTGTAATCAGCCAAATGATATGTCAAATTAGGTTGAAACATTAATTAGTTATAATTTATTAAATAGGTGTATTATTTTTTAGTTTATATAATTACTGTGGCTCCTTTTCGAGATACTAAAAAAAAAAAAAAAAATCTTTCTATTACGGATCAGAGTAGGTATTTCTTTAAAGTGTGTCTTAATATGGTTAGAACCCATTAAATATAATGGAATTTTATTAAAATTTTAAAAGCATGTTTTCCTGTGGAAAAGTTTGGGCATAGAATTGGTAATTAATTTGCAGGATTATACAAAATAATTCCGATATGTTATGTAATCATTTTGCATGAAATTTGGTACAAGTATTTATGAATTACAGAGAATTAATACAAGACTATCAGTTATTAGAATATATATATATATATATATATATATATATATATACTGATAATTATAGAAAAACAGATACAGCGAGGGTTGAGGAGGGCGGCAGCCCCCCCCCCCTCTCTTTAAAAACATTTCTGCCTATGTAGGAAGTCAACCGAATCAATATATATATTATAATAAGAAATAAATAAGAATGATGTATTGAATAATGTGTAATACGAATAGGGCATTGAGGATCTTGATTTGCAGATCGACAAGTTGAAATTTTTCAGCCTTTACAAAAGTGAAACATCTATGCTTTTTTTCTTTTTAATTTTCTTATTGTTGAAACATTTAATTTTTTATAGCATGTCTCTTTAATAATATATATTTATTTTAGAATTTTTAGGACTCCGTTTTTTTTTTTTTTTTTTTTTTCTTTTGTGCTTTTTAATAACTAAAAGAAATCTTTTTTTTTTTTTTTTTTTTTTAAATTAATCAGAATTTCTTTGGATACTATGTAGACAATGAAATGTTTTCTTTTACATTTGACATCTTTTCTATTAATTATCTGCAAAAATGTAAGATATCGACCTTCTAGGATCGAACCCATGGCCATCGTATCAACATCTTGACGCTTTAACCGACTGAGGTAAAGAACGACGCAAGCAAGACTTGACATTCACTTTAAAATGGAAACGTCTTGTTTTTTTAGCGTGGCACAGAAACACGATGACGAAATCCAATTTCGATAAAAATAAAAATAAATATATTTAAAAAAAAAAAAATAATTAAAAGAAAATTAATCAAAAGTTCAAAATCGGGCTTCGAGGTGCTTCCGGGGATGTTATTGCGAATCTCCATACAAATTTGTGTAGCTCTGCGATCAGCCACTTTCATAAAAAGCTCCGGATGTAGATATCTATACACACTACACACTACACACACACACATACACATTTTATTTTATTACATACGTACATTAAAATGTTAGCAACACTGTACACATAATACTGTGTTATAGGAATCTGATTAATATTATATTAGTTGTTAGAACAAAATTAAATAAATAAATAAAAATAGTACAGGGTGATGACAGGCAACATTTACCCTAATTCTTTTTACCAGTTTTATTTATTTATTTACTTATTTATTTTTTTTATTTTATTTATTTGTTTATTTATTTATTTTTAGTAGAAAGTTTGCACGATTAACATAACTGCCAACATCCTGATTAATATTCCGTAATATTGTCAGCCCGCCATTTCTTTTTTTTTTTTCCACACCAGTATTATTTTAGAGTAATACGGAAATTTAATGGAGATCGTATAAAATGAAAAATACTCTCTAATGATAATAGCCTGAAAACAAAGAGGAAATAACAGTACTACGGAATATTAATTATTATGTTTGCCGGTATCACTATTAATTAAGTAAAAAAATATCATATAATTATACTGGTGGAAGAATCAAGGGGAAAAGGCGGATCTGTTGCCACCTTGAAATAAATAAAATAAAATAATGTAAAGTTTATTGTAAATTTGACTAGTTCATTAATTGTATTTTATTGTTCATTATTCAACATATTACAATGTTGCCAATTTTTGAATGCCGATATTTAAAGCAAAAATCAGTTGCCTTATTTAACTCTTTAACAGAATGTGGTAAATATACTTACAACAAAATTCATCAATTTTTAAATGGGGAAAGCGTGATCTATGCCTGCTATTTTCATTCTACTAAAATACGAAAGAACAAATTAAAACAACAAAATGACACATGCTGTGTTATTTTATTATTATTATTATTTTTTCCTTGAATTTCTTTTCCTAATGCTGTGGAAGATAACATAATTGCCAACATTTTAATTTATTCCAGAACATTTTAGGCTTTTTAATTCGTAACACTTTATTTATTGACTAATTTCCCCCAATATATATGACTACTATAAAATAGGGGAAAAAAAATTCTTTAAATAAAAGTTGTACGAAATAAAGCCGGAACTAAAAATGGTCGTGAATAAATTAAAATGTTCGAAACCCTGAAAATAATTTTACCATATAATAAATTTACAAATTATTACTTAGTAATAATAAATTTACAAATTATTACTTAGTAATAGTACAGGTATTATCTCAACTACTAGGGAAAACTTTGTAACCAGATTCTCCTTGTATTCAATGCTTAAATAACATATGTAATTCTACTACATTCTTCCCAGTATCTCTACGTCTCTGTCTCTCCCCGTTTGGAGAGAGCGATTTCTTTTGAGCAAACGCCAAAACTGTGCGCATGCGTAGAAGATACCAGAGAAGAAGCCGAAGCGTCGTGTCGGTCGTAAATCGTAATGAGGCGGACTTTTTAAATCTCAATCTGTGATATTTTATTTATTGTTAACGTTATACACATCTGCATTTTAGTAAAAGTAAGAATTCATAAAGATATATCCTTAATTTGTAATACAGGATGCTTAGTATGACGTTATCTTATTTTAATTTAAACTTTTATTTTGATGTGAACATCAATTCTTAAGCCTCATTTTGGAAATATGTGTTGGAAAACTGGAATATTGTATGATGGACGCGTTTCAAATATCTGATAAACAGCCCCTGCTAGGTGGAGGTTTGTGTTAGTTAGTGATTATTTATTTAAAATTGCTAGCTACGCAAATACTTTCCTGGCAAAGCTTTTATTATTATTATACTAATGTGATATTAATTAACGTTGAGGAAACAAGTCGGATAAAACAATCAAAAAGTTAAAAAGGTATGTAGTTTTAATTATTATTATTCTGAGGTACTCTTTTAATTTAATGTTTTTATTTTTTGTAAAATAAGTATTACATAATTAACCCCTGAAAATAATATGCATAATTTATGCAGTTTAGAAATACCATATTAAGTTTCACCGACATATATTTATAAAAATATTAAATGACCTTTATTGTTATTTATTATTAAAATTCTAAAAGTGTATTTTATTTTACTTTATTATATTTAATCATTTTTTTTAATGTGATAACAACATGTTATGGATGTTATTTCACTGCCTAATAATATATGTATATATACATAACAGTTTACTAATTCATTATGTATAAAGACAGCCAGTTTTATTCCAGTTTTATAAGCTCATATTAAAAAAAAAAATGTATTGTCACCGTGTTCTGAGCTGTCCTGAAAGTTTCAAATGCCTAGCTAGTCGGGAAGCAGGGCCGGCGCCAGGGGTGAGGCAACTGAGGCAGCCGCCTCAGGCGCACTCATAGGAGGGCGGCATTTGGCTCTTGTACTTTGACGTTAAAATCCCGTATGTGCGTCAAAGCTTTTTTTTTTTTTTTTTTGTAATATCTTTTTATCTATATATATGAAATTCTTTGTCCTGTGTGAGTGACTCCTTCATCATCGCCTAGCCCAATCCCTGTACCTAGAAGCGTAAGATTTGTTCAAAATTAACCTACCGTGATGTAGACATCCAATAAGAAGCAAATTTACGAAATTCACCCCGAAAGAGGAGAGTGGGGGAGCAGATTGTGATTAAAAAAAAAATATATATATGTAGCTCAAAATAGTAGTAAAAAAGTAGCATAAACAATACAGAGTATAAACAATACAGAATTAACAAAAAGTAACGTTATGCACCCTAAAATTAAAAAGCTACAGCTCAAGCAATAACCAATCATAAATAAACCGGCCGAACAAAGTCATCATAAAAATGTACCAATTATTAGATACCTAAAATGTATAATTCAGACAATAGTTTACTCATTACAACATAAGTACATCCAACTAAAATTTACCCTCTAGCTAAATGTGAATATACCACATTGCACCGCTTAATATAAATATGAATATAAAATAACTACAAATCATACAAAAAGTTGCAAAATTTACAGAAATTACATACCAAAATAAATCAGTAATAAAAAGTTGTGCCTTGGGGGGACTCATTTCAAAGTTGTGCCTTGAGGGGACTCATGTCAAAGTTGTTCCTTGGGGGGGAACTCATGTCAAAGTTGTGCCTTGGGGGGGGGACTCATGTCAAAGTTGTACCTTGGGGGGACTCATGTCAAAGTTGGGCCCGGGGGGGACTCATGTCAAAGTTGTGCCTTGGGGGGACTCATGTCAAAGTTGTGCATTGGGGGGACTCATGTCAAAGTTGTGCCTTGCGGGGGGGCTCATGTCGAAGTTGTGCCTTGGGGAGGGGACTCATGTCAAAGTTGTGCCTTGGGGGGGACTCATGTCAAAGTTGTGCTTGGGGGGACTCATGTTAAAGTTGTACCTTGGGGGGGGATTCATGTCAAAGTTGTGCCTTGGGGGGACTCATGTCAAAGTTGTGCCTTGGGGGGGACTCATGTCATAGTTGTGCCTTGGGGGGGGGTCTCATGTCAAAGTTGTGCCTTGGGGGGACCAAATGTCAAAGTTGTGCTTGGGGGGGACTCATGTCAAAGTTGTACCTTGAAGGGACTCATGTCAAAGTTGTGCCTTGGGGGGGGGGAACCATGACAAAATTGGACCTGGGGGGGACTCATGTCAAAGTTGTGCCTTGGGGGGGACTCATGTCAAAGTTGTGCCTTGGGGGGGACTCATGTCATAGTTGTGCCTTGGGGGGACTTATGTCAATGCCATTTTGAAAAGATTTTGATGAAATTCTGGCAAAAGCAGAATTTAGTTTAGGACGGAGGACTATTAGTTTTTTTTCTTCCCAATTATAACATCGCTTTCAAATTATTCAATTATATTTTCGATAAATTTTAGATTTCGACAAATGTCCAACTATCGAAAAATGATTTTTACAAATGTGTAACTATCGAAAACGACAACGCCAAAATCACTGTCTGAGACTAATAGGCCTCCAGTCCTAATAACAGAAATTGATAAGACATGAGGATGAGCTTCAGCTTATAACTTAAAATCAGATTTATTAACATTTGTGTTTTTCTTTACATTATTTTTCCACATGACATATTTAATATGTAGTTTTAAAATTGATAGAAACTAATTGATGAAATAAATTTAAATTACACATGTACATTTTTTATCCTTTTTCTTAATATTGTTTGTTATTGTTACCAGTTTATAACTTTCTCTGACCCATAAGGTAGAAAAAGTACTATTTTTGGGTCAAATTTTCGAACGCGAGTTTTTGTTATATTTACATGTTCTGAGGTCCCCTGAATATGAAAATCATGTTTTTAGCAAATGGTCTGTGTGTCTGTGTGTGTGTCTGTCTGTTATCAGCATATCTCAAAAACAAATTATGGCAGAAAGTTCAAACTTGGTATTCTAAATGTGTATCATATAAGGCTGCTACACGAAACTTTTCGTTAAGATCAAGGAAATGGTTCGTGTACAGGGACACTCAAAAGTATTCAAATATATTACGTCTATGGGGGAAATTGCAGGTAAGTAGAGTTTAACATCTATAGACTGCACTAAACCAAAAG
Organism: Salticus scenicus; assembly: GCA_963930645.1. Taxonomy (NCBI): domain Eukaryota; kingdom Metazoa; phylum Arthropoda; class Arachnida; order Araneae; family Salticidae; genus Salticus; species Salticus scenicus. Next base: position 318,408,032 of record OZ005653.1, on the reverse strand, counting down.
AAACGAATTGTATTTTTTGTAATAGAGATAGTCAACAGGGGAAAAAAATTGTGTATGTAGGAGCCTCGCCTGCCCCTCTGGGGAGAAGTCCCCCCTCGAGGGGAGCAAATTTTCATGATGGGCATCTTTCAAAAGAGCTCGCCAATACCTTTAAAACGAATGGTTGAACTATCGATCTGCGATAATTAAAACAAAGTTATCGATTTTTTTTACTTTTAACAAAAAAAAAAAAAAAAAAAAAAAAAAACAGAAAAAAAAATCTTTTTTTTTTTTATTTTTTATTTTTTTTTATATATATTGAGAATAAAATGGACTTTTTTTGGACATTTGGTGTTATGCTACTTCTCTAATATGGAAATCGTCTGCAGTATCACAAAAGATAATTTTTTTAAATAATAATTTTAATAAACTATTTTTTAAAAACAGAATTATTTTTTAAAACCGAATTAAATTATATATAAATGTAGGCGCATTAATGAAACGGGGGGTTGAGGGGGGCAGTAGCCCCCCTCACACACAATTAATTATCATATAAAACTCTCCCGATGCCTAGTTTGTATTGTTTAACAGAGGTTTACATAACAGTACTCGTTATCTTACCTCTTAATCTCCAACCTGTATTTATAGTATTATATTTCAGGGTAAGAGAAAGTCGTGTGAGTGACACACCAGATTATTTTTACATTAAAAAAGAAATAGTTAATTTTAAAATTGCACTACTTTAACTTTGTAAATTTTAAAGAAAATAAATTTTAATATTCAGCTATGCATAAATGTATTTTCCTTAGACACAGAAAAATTCAGTATTATTATAATTTTAATATACTGATATTTAATTTTACAAGAAATATTTCACATACTCATACCAATATTTATGAAAAGTTTATTAGATTTGTAAAGTACTTAAGGTTGTGGGGATTAAGGCTGATTGCCTGCTCTAGGGTCTTATGCCTATGGCTGGAGTGCCCTCCGTGGGGAATCTTTCTAAATGCTTCTAACCTGTATGTATACAAGTTTCGGAAAAAACTCCGAATGACTAGGCGGCTGAGCTTGACTTGGGATCGAACACGGCACCTCACGTTTACCAGCTTTGAGCGCAGAACCGCTCGGCCGCTGGTGGGTTTGGAAAGCACTTAAGGGAATACTTCACATTATTTAATAGATAATAAACCCAATGTTATTCTGTGGAGATATTCGTCTTGTGAGCTACTCATTGACAAATGTACTTTTTTATATTTAAAAAATTCACAGTTACAAAATACACAACCGTTCAAATGTTCTTATTTTTACATAAGGTGATTTTTAATTTTTTTTTTTTTTTTAATAATTCACTTTGAAGCTATGAAGTGCAAAAAAGCCTTTTAATTTATTTTTCGCTCTTTACAGCTTACATAATATTAAATATATATATATATGTATATATATATTTGAAAAATGATAAATATTTTGTCAGTTGTGAATTTTCTAAATGTAAAAATGGAATTAAAAAATTGTTACGGATATGTAAATATTAACGCTTTTTATGTAATTTCATTCAAAGAGGTTTAGTGAGGTTATAAAATATTAATTTTCTGCATTTTTCTAGCTTGTTTTCACAATTATAAGAGTTTATTTTTCCATAAATACCCGTTAAAAAGCTTGTAGAGAATCAAACTTCGCCATGCTCATTTACTTTAACTTGAAGCTGTAAACTTATTTTACTTGATAAAGTTATGAAATAACACAAAGTCAGATACATGAGCTTTTTATTTGAGCTTAAACAAAAAGGCGGGCGTTGGACTTTAATTATAATTAATATCTTTATAAGTTTAAATGGGCAGCCTTCACAAATACTTTAACTATCAATAGATAATAACAATTACTCTCAACTACTTTATTTAAATTCATTAGCTTTTACTCAATTAACCACAAATAATTTTAACTACTACATTTAACTTCCATCACCCTCGCGGCTCAGTAACTTTTCTATAGCGGGAGGATTCCCTGACACCGCTACCTACTAGACTTACTTCCGACTAACCTGTAGCCGCTAACCTCCCAACTATTATATCTTCCAACTAACTCTCTTACTCTCCTTCCCACTAACACACAAAAGCAATCTTCCTTCTACTTTTATACTATTCACTTTCCAAAATAATTTATAAAATTAACATATTACAATTTACAATTTTAGTTTAGGATAGGAACTAACTCCATTACTCAATCGAATCCTAAAACCTGCGTATTCATGTTTTACTCGCAAAGTGCGAATTTTAATCGTAGCACTTTGCTAGACCTCACAGTTCCTCCCCAAAAGAAAAATTTTTACGTAAAAAATCCCCAACGGGTTTTTACCCGTGAAAATTTTAAAGTTAATTTAAAACAATGCTATGTTAATTGAAAAATAGCCGCAGTTACTTACTGCTAAAGTTAAACTGTATAAGACTTTAGAGAAAAAAAAAAGAGGGGGGAGACTTAAATTAGACTAGACTGCACAAGAATAACTATTTGCTTTAAATCTAATAGTGAAAAAATGAATTTTAAGAGTGCCGAGTTAAAAACTGCCCACTCAGGAAAGATTTATGATAAAAATACTTTTTTTTTAAGCTCCATCTGAGGTGCTTTACGGCAGAAACTCCATGCACTAAACTTAGATAACTTATTTAAAGTGCAACGTATTTACAGCGGGGAAGTACAGTCATCTTTCCTTACATGGAAAGGAGAAAAACTTCATTAATTTAAAAAAAAAAATGTAGTACAAAAAGGGATCGCTTAAACAGAAAGTGCGATCATTGTTCAATTTAACTTGTAACATAATTTTATTGACAAAAACTTGCTATTTCTTTATCCATCTGCAGGTCAGTCTTGACCCAGAAAACAGCTTGCGAGTGCAACATAAAATTTTCCAGTTGTCCATTATGCTTTATCTTGAAAGAGATCCGCTGTTGGCACGCTTCCAAAAAAACACATTTGACTTCAGAAAAGAGAAACGCTGGCACAGTTCCAAAAATATCGGCTTTAGCATCAAAAGTAACAATTTGTAAAAAACAGATTGGACTTCGGATTTAACGTCTGTACTTCGGGTTTGAATCATCAGAGAACTTCTGCAATATAAAAACTCATTTTACAGTATAAATTAAAAAAAAAGGACGTGAACTACACTTGTATATAAATGACATAATTAGTAAGACATGATAAGTAAGATAAATGACATAATAATTGTATAGATAAGCAATATTTCAGCTAGCTATTTGCATCCGGAAAAACTAAATTGTTAGATTAGTAAGGTTAGTTGTTAAAAGCGAATTTACATGCAAAATAGCTGTAAAAAATTCTCTTTTTACCCCATACTAATATATACATACATAGAACTCTTAGTGCAAATGCAAGAGTTTACAACAAGAAATGTTCATTTTATATAATGTACGACATTTAGAAAAACATAGATAAGCATACAAAATATTTCAAAAAGTTTTCAAAACTGCAGTTGATGGCTGAGAAATAAAAAGATTCACGTACATACATATTTACATTACATTTACAAAACTATAGAGAATAATGTTTATACACTTATAAAATTTCATTTTATACTATTTATAAGACATTTAGAGAAATATAGGTAATGAATATATACAAATTGTTGAAAAAAAGATTTTTTTTAAAACTGCCGGTGTTGGCTAGGAAATAGAAAAGCATTAGAGTATATACATATACATCATGTCAAAAACTAGAGAAAATTTATATACAAAAAGGTAAGAAAATTTATCGTACTAATTACTGCAGGTGATGGCTAAAACAGAAAACATTTAAGTACAGATATATAGATGATTCAAAAAAAGAAAGGGGGGAAAATTTATATACAAATGTTCAAAAATGTTTTTTACCAAAAACTGCCGTGTTGGCTAGGAATAAAAAAAACATTAACGTACATACATGCATATATTATATACAGAAAAAAATTT